>OX457085.1:6572971-6830970 GCA_949752835.1 Empis stercorea
AAAGGGAAGTATATACGGTATATGGGAAAAAGTTTTTCTTATTTTCCGTCGCTCCTGTCAATTTTCATTGAAGACAAAAAGGATCACACGAAAAATATATATACATATATGTATTATGTATACGTATTTACGGTTTGCTATTAAGACTTACGTTTATCTTTATTTAACGATTCGTTTATGAACTTTTCCTGTCTTTTTGTTATATCGCAGAGAATTTTTATTCGTTTTTGAGAGGAGGCTACATGATGTGCGGTATCTTCAGAAGCTTTTTTTTTATATATATGTGATTATTTTATGTACATCCTTAAATTTAATATTCTTGTAATAGGCTAATACTATCCTATTATTATTATATATTAAATTTTATTAGTACATTATTTAATTCACATGAATTTTTCTCCTTGTTTAAAGTAAATTTATAGAAAAATATTTTATAATTGAAAATTAGAAATTTAGATTATAAATTTGAAAAAAAATAATAGAAAATTGAATTTTTTTTGCATAAGGTTTTTTACAGTTTCAAAGTGAAAAAAAAGGATGGAATTAATTAAATACAAATAGTAAATTAAACAAATAGTAGAAATAGTACATTTTGACAAAAAAAATTCATAAAATTTAAATTTAATTTACATGTATTTACTTTCAAGCTTCACTGTGCCTTCAAATGAAGCTCAGGCAAATTAATATTTTAATATTAAATTTGGAAATAGATGAAGGGAAATTCTCTAAAGACTAAGTTAAGAATTGCCGAATGCACTTAATTAAATTCTTATAACCTACAGCACAAATTAGATGTAATTTTATAAAACAATTAATATTTTCTAACTTATATAAATAATTATAAATTAAATTCTGTTTATAAAACACATTACTTCTCACCGCGTACCTTGATTTTTCAAGAAAAAATAGATTTAATTAATTATATTAATTTTTGTCAATTAGATCATAAAATTTAGAGATGCATTTAAAATATCGCACCTTAATATTATGAAAAACTTAAATTATAGTAATAATAATTTAGAGTCGAAATTAAATTAAAAAAATTTCCCCTTGTATAATAATCATTTTTCCACAATTATATAAATTTTTGTAACAATTTTTCAACAAAAATATATTTAAATTAGAAATTTACTTATATAAAATAATAATGGAATAATTATATTATTATTATATGTATATGTATCTAAATAATGTAATTTTGAATGACCTTGCGCCCATCAATCTTTCAACCATTTCATAATTATATATAAAAACGAAAAAAAAAAACATATTTCCAAAATTAATCCAAAATAATTTTTATAAATCTTTCTTTTCATTATCGCATGATTATTAAGTAGAAAATTATTATAAACATTACTTATTTTTTTTTATAAATCTTAAAATATACAATAAAACTGACCTTTGTTTAGTTAGATGATAATTTTTTTTTCGTGTTATTTTATGTTGTTGTTTCTCAGAAATGGTCATCATTAAAAAAGAAACAAACACAATAGCAACATGAAAATTATAACAACCGAAAAAGAATATCTCGTTCAAATTTACAAGTTTTTTGTTAGTCCAATTATAGATACATAAAAACAGATACATGGAAAATAACTTAAAAAGATACTTTACCTGAAAAGAAACAAGAGGAAAAAAACACATTTTAGTAAATTAAAATAAATTGACATTAATTTACATAAAAAATAAAAAAATGTATAAAAAAACTTTTTATGCTTTAATATTATATAAGTAAAATTTATTAGTGTTTAGATTTGAAGGATTAGTAAAATTTATTTAAATTAATTTCCAAGAAAAAATGGAAAAAAAAATTTAGAATCTACCTTAGCAAAAATTCTAAATGTTTAATTATCAACCACTTAGTAGTTTATCAGTTTAATTTATAAACAACGGACTCAGTAATGCCTTGGAATTAATTTTTTTTTTTAAAGAAATTTCTAATAATTATTAAATTTGCAATTTTGGATTATTAAAGCATTGGTAACAAAATTGATTACCAATTAATTGTCTCATATTTTATAAGGAAGTTTCCTTAAACACTTTCACATTGTCGACATTTTCATTTTGATAGTTTTTTTGTGAAAAGCTCTAGATAATGTCAGAATTTTTGTTGGTTTTGCTTTTACAAGCTGATGAAATAGCTTGTAGACGCCAAGTAATTATGCTAGGTACTGTGCCGACTATATGCATGGTATTAAAACACACTAATATTTACCAGAATTAATTTGAATTAAAATTTAACATCATAACAAACCTGAAGCCTCTAGAAGAAAGAGTATTTTAAAAAAAGCTATGCATAAATATCTGCTACCAAGCAAGCGATCTAGCCCCTAATCAAACAATCGAAAAAAACATTTTTAAGAGCATCTCAATTTACTTTGCAGTCAAAACAGAAGATTATAAATATATGTAATTGTACTTTTCGTTAATTTTATTATATACAACTCAAAAAAACTATTTAAATTATATAAAAGTTTCTGTATACAATTCGATTTAACAGTCAACTATTTCTATCAATATAATTGCTTTTACAAAAATTTAAAATTTACCTAATTTAATTTAATGTATATATATTTCTATCTGGAATTAAAACTTTTATAGATATTCGATTCTATATGCCATGGATTATGTGATACCAGAAACATTATGATTAAATTGAGTTTTTTTTCTTTTTTCTATATTTCAATTCTAAATATTTAAAAACACCTTTTATTTCGAAACTTTTTTTGTATATATATAAAACATTTAAAAATAAATCTTATTTCTGAGAAAACAATAAAAATCCAATTAATTTTAAAATGAAAAGATTTTAATTTTTAAAGTTTTCGAAAGTTTTTAATTTCTTTTTTATGCTAATTCGGTTTAAGGAATTAAATTTTATTATTTTAGAGGCATGATTCTGATTTATCTATAAGGAAATTTTTACTCTATTTTTTTTTTCTATAATTTACCTTTTAGTATTTATTTATATAAAGTGTCAAAATAACAAGAATATTTTATTTTTAAATGGAAATATAAAATATCATTTAGCTGGGAAACAAATTGAAAATAAAGGTATATGATATATGTACTAAAGTAGTATATAAATTTTGAGAATATTTTTGAAAAGTTATATAAAAAATTATCTATTATTTTATGAGAATCAAAATTTTAAATACGAAAAAACGAAAAAAAGAAAAATAAAATTATTTATCTTCATTTTCAACAAAAGCAAAAATACTTCATAGGATCACGTATAGTAAAAAGTTTTAAGAATACATAATTAATTAAAATATGAAAAATTAATTAGGTTTTTAATAATTATTTATAAATGAATATAACAAAATTTTAAATTAGTTTCAATATATTTTTGTATACTAAACAAATGTAAAAAAACAATTTTATATGAACGAAGATTACTCAGGGGCAACTTTAGATGAGGAATAGAATAGTGAATTTTATCTGGCTTAGAAGAACTTATTGCATAGAAGACATTGAAATACTTTTATAATTAAGTCAGTTGATTTAAGAAGGATTCTTAAGTAAAGAAGGTTTACGTAAGAAGGATTCTTAAGTAAACTATAATACAATCTTGAAAATTATATAACAAACCACCATGTAGTTTCAATTACTTTTGACGACTCCATAATATTAAACCTTAAAAATTGAATAATTTTTCGCATTTAGGTATGTAAATAAAAATTATGGCCGCGTTCATAAATGCAGTATGATCGCAGTACTGAAATGTTTTTATTCGTTTTTATGGTAGTTTAATCAACGAGACAGCAACCAGTCGACAGAAGGAGCATTGGTTAAGCTAAATTTGTGAATTTTTCACTGTCTCGATAGTCAAAATACCAGTAAAAAGATTTAATACATTGCAGTACTGCGATCATACTGCGTTTATGAATGCGGCGGCGGCCTATATCTCTCCCCCATTAAATCATATCCACAAACTATAATTATTGTAAACAACCAAATTATTATATACAAAATTTTATATAATATTATTACGAAATTTTAAACTGTCACAAAAAGAGTTAAATAATAAAAATTATTACCAAAATTTAATAATGAAAAGTAAATGTTTTTTTTTTGTATAATGCTTAAATGTTATGTGACATATTTAAACTAAATAAATTTTATAAATGTTTTTTTAACAAAATTTCCAAATTTAAAATTTTATAGACAACACAAAAAAAAGAGCACATGACTTTTTCCGCGGTCCTTTACACTAAAAACATATAAAAATAGTGAAAAAAAAAGAAATTAAACAAATAAAATTTATAAAATAAAAAATATTTCTTATGGTCAAGAAATTTAGAAGGTAAATAAAAACTGAAATAAGGCAAAAACAATCTAAAAAAAACTATTCATAAAATTACATGACATTTCTTATGAAATCTCCTAAAATCAATGACTGCCTACACACGGAAAAAAATCCAACTTAGAAAGTTTAATTTCTAAATAAAGTATAAAAAATTTTAATTATAAAAAACAAAATTTGTTTAACGAAATTATTATGTGAGATTAAAAGAAATTTAAAGACGATACATTAAAGAAAAAAAATGTTGTTAGGACAACCATAAAAAACGAAGCCTAACAACATATAATTCTTTTTTTTTTTCCAACATCATTAAAACAATCGAGATTCTTCAATAATTACATAAATTTTTTGTATCACTGAGAGACATAATAATATTAGATGTCAATACAATTATGGGTGTACATAAATTTATGATTTTGAATAAAATTTAAGTCTCTATATTTGGAATTATTTTTTTTATAAAACGTCAGTAATTGAATTTTCTTATCCAAAAATAGAAATTTAGGTAAATAGAAAACAGAATTCTGTTCTTATTTCCCCAGGAATTATTGTAAATTTAAAATTCTTAGGATATTATTTACATTTTTTTAATAGTCTTTTAAAATCCTTTACGATTTCATACCAAAAATATTTTTTAAAAAGAAATTAATCTTGAAATAATAAAATAAAATTCGTAAAAATCTTTTTATTTTATATCAAAATTTAATAAATAGATAAAAATATAGAATTAAAATTTAGTGTAAAGCCAAATTGTATTTCAATTAGAATAGTTTATTGCCGGCAGATAATCTTAAGAATTAATCTTAAGAAAAACAGAATTTTTGGGCAATGACTTTATATTGACAAACATAATTTTAATTCAGTTTTCTAGATGAATAACTCTTATTATATCTTACATAAATGTTGAAACCGACAAACATCAAAAAAGTCCAACCACAATCAAATTTGTATTCACAAACAAATTGTTTTCGCAAAATGTTTGAGCATGGATAGGTCGCATTCTAAATCATATTTTCCTGAAAAACTTATATATAGAAATATTTATGAAATGCAAAATTAAGTATTATTTCTATTACCATTATTATTTCTTCTAATTAAGAATTGGCTCAAACATTCAAACTTAATTATTTGGTATATAAAAAATATTATCTCTAAATCTTTATTTATTAATTAATCTATAATCAAACCATTAAACAATTGAGAAGTTTGTATAATAAATAATAAGCTAATACTACAAAAATATTAATGAATTACAAATTATAATAATTTCCAAAGTTATGAAATTTTTAATTACGAAAAACCAAAAAAATAATCATTTAAAAAAAAAGAAACCACTTCTTAATGATACCAAAAATTTAATATAAATTGTTTAAGAAAAACTATAATGTATATAATCCCATTAAAAATTAAATTTGAATCATATTAAAGCATTAGATAACTTCAAATAATAAAAACCAATTTCTTGAAGGTAATACAATATTTTCCATTAAAGGTTCGATCATAAAAATATCAAAAAAATAAATAAAATTTCTCAATAACAAACAATTTTTTTAACTTCAAATAAAAAGTATATTACATTATTTGTGCAATATATATTTCGTGCTATATATATAATCATTGAGTAAGTGACAAACTTATAATAATTTTCACTACTTATCTGTTCACAAATTAAACGGATGTCAAACCACCACCACAAATAGATTTTAAGTGTCAAATATCGTGACATAAGTTATCTATAAACATATATAAAGAACTTACAATCACACAAATATTATATGTAAGGCTTTTAAAATTGTATTATGAAAGTTTAAGAAATAATATTAGACGGAGGTCATGGTTTGGCAAACAGAGTTTGTTATGCCATCATTGTCAGAATCCGTAAAAAAATAAAATTTTATATGATAGTAAAAATGCCCACATATATATATGTATATAAAATATATTAATCCCAGGTAATACGAAACATTTCGGTTATTTTTTTCTTTCGGTCATAAAACAGTATCAGCTGTTGTTATACGAGGTTAATTTGTAAAATATTGGATAAAATTTTAGTGAACCGTATACGAGTACTGAGGATTTCTAAATAAGACTGCGATGGTAGTTTAGTCGCTTTGGTGGGTAATGTTTATATTAGGATGAGGCGCAGGACCTCAACTTATATAAATGTCGTTTAAAGATGACTACGCTTTCAATGAGTATAGCAGAAATAAAATATGGAGTAATATAATTTGAGAACTGAAAATTGCCAATAATTACTGAATACCAAAAACCATTTGCTTCGTGAAATTAATAGTTTTTCCACCTGACAGGAACTTTGTATGTTTTGGAATCCTTATAAAATTAGTAGGTTCGAAATTATAACAAATTAACGGAAAAGCCTTTCAGAGGGTAGTTTTGGGCCTATATTGGACTGTTAAGTCAATAATTAATAATAATTGCATAACAGAATTTACACCGGGATGTTACATCCGCTTTTTGCTCCATAGAATAAAAGATTTACTGAAAAATGTTTAATGTTATCTTCGAGTATACTTTTTAAATGAACCTTATATTCAATTTAAAATGACATACTAAATTTAAGACCGGTTTTTTTTATATTATTCTCGTATAATAATCTTAATGGCTATCAATTTATCATTTATATACCAAAACCTATATAGCTTTTTTATTTATAATATTTGTATACTAAAATGACGTCAACTTTTCCTGCGTTGTGTAAACTCTGAACAAAAAAAAAAAACGGAAGTATATTTACCATAGAATTAACGGTACAGAAAAGCTGCTAATATAATTTTTTTCAATCAAAATGACAGCGAATTAAAGATATCCCACGCAAATTATTATGGTTATTATTTTATTATTATTAGCGTCCAGACCAGAAATACAAAAATTGTTTTTTGTAACATTGAAATGGTCGCTATGGGATTGGTTAAAAAACAACAGAAAATTTGGTAAATTATAGAAGCATAAAGTAAGCCCAAAATAAAAACCAGTCTATATTTATTTTTTTTTGGTGTTGTGTACCAATCATCCTTCCATATAAATTTTCGTATAATTTTTTTTTCATTTAGGTATACGTATGTATAAATAAAACGGATATATAAACTCTAAGAGCTGTTAAAGTTAATGACCCGAAAATTTAGATAGGTTTACACACCATCAAATTTGAAAATGCGTTCAAAAATGCCCGGTTTTTTGGTCCTTTAGAATTTTAGGTTTCACAGTTTATATATTATAATATAATATGTAATATAGGAATATATTTAGTTACTCAACAATGACAGTATAAGGATACCAAAAAGAACAAATAGAATTTTACAACAAAACAAGGATTTTTTTTTTTACTTTTTGGACAAAAAAAATTATTATTAAAGAACCAATAACAAATTAAATCATTGCTCCCAAGGGTATCTTCATAAATTGGATAAGGATGTATAAACATTTTTAATGGGATTTTATTTCCGAAGTTTATTTTATAATGTCCTAAAATAATAAACCAAAAAAAAATTTAGAACAATTTTCGATTATAAAAAATATTTATATAATATTATTTAATTTCATTATAAAAATAATTATTTTTGGATTTTTTGACTTCATTTCGATTTTATAAAATATTAAAATAAATAATGACAAATCGATAAAAGTTAAAAATCAAAGAATCACAGATTAAAGAAATAATTAAACGCAATTTTAATCAAAGATGCAAGTAAATTGTCCTTCTTAGTCCATTCAATGATTCAACATTATATTTAGTAAAATTAAAGTTATCTTAAATATGTATCCATTGAAAAGGATGATTTCCACAAAAAAAAAAATTATCAATCAATCAATGTGACAAATTGTGCTTTAAAATTTGTCAATAAATATGACGAAAAATATTCAAACTATCCGCGTAATTTATTCACTATAACTACAAAATATACAAAATTAAAATAAAGTCACTTTAATGTCAAATTAGCCTACCGAATGTGACAAATTGTGTATAGAAAGATAGCCCTAATAAATCATGGATGACATAACAAAAAAAACCGATTTAAAATCTTTCACAAAATCAACACTATAATCTAAATCTAAAATCTTGATTTCCAAAAGTATGTACAAGTTTTTGAAAAATCAAATTTATTTTCATAATATCAAATAAGTAGCTTCAATGGTACTTCAACATAAAATTTTAAATTTCTTTTAAAAAACTTTAATATTTACATATATGCATGTATATCCTTAAACCAAAAATGTCGTTAACCGTATATGACTAAAGGATATAGAAAAATATAACAAATTTTTTTTTTTTGTAATACACAAAAATTTCCATTTGAATTCAAAAGCATTGAGATGGTATAATTTTTTTTTTTTTCGAAATTTTATATTTAATATTCATGACTCGTTGAAATATTTGTAAAAGGGAGGATAAGATTCTTTGTTAGATTGATATTTTTTCTATTTTTTTTTTTTTTTTGGTTTTAAGTATCTTGTAAAAATGAGTACTTTTCCAGATGAGTGCCATCCATCGCTGTTTAAGGCTATTATTAAAAGATTTTCAAAAGAAACAAGAATATTTTTTATTTACCAAAAATTTGTTTAATGCATTATTCTGAAGTATATATAAAATAAACTAATTAGAATGCGCAAGCAAATTCTGTGACACTATTTTCAAGGAAAACTTTTGTAAATTTATTATTTTTCTTTGATTCAAAAGCTATGAATTACAACTCTCTCTCTCTCTGTTATCAAGATTTATTCAATTAATTTAAAATTCTAAATAATTTATTTTCAAATATTTATTTAACAAATAAAGTTTTAAATTTTCTTTGATTTTTTGTTTGTTTCAAATCACAAAACAAAAAAAAAATTTACTAAAATATTGTGTTTACTTTTCTAACATACAATTTATCGATGATGCTGCTACCTTTTTCGGTTAACATCAATTTCTATTTTATCCAATATTGTAAAGAAGTTGTTAGAACTAGAGAAAAAAAAAACAATGTTCATATTACCTTCTTCTACTATATACACTAGTCGTACAATATTCAATTCCATTTTCATCTTTATTGTAAGTTAACCTGTTAAGTAGGTCATTGAAAAAAAAAATATATTGTATTTTCTTGCAGTATTAAATCCGGGGGCCCATAAGTTTGGTTTCTGTTTCTCTATAAATCTTAACCTAGACATATTTCTATTCGCTACAAGAAAAACAAATAGAAATAACTTCTTTTTTTTTTTAAGTTTTCCATGCACGTAAAAGTAACATGAATTATTTTATTTTTATCTTTGGAGACAATTTCTTTCTTCTTCATTTTTTTTTTTCCTCTTGACTTTTGTGATAATTCCAAGAATTTTTTCTCCAAAAAGAAAATTTTATATAGCTTTAATATAAATAAATGGAAAAGGTAAAAATATAAAAAACAAAATTGTTAAATATTTTATGCTTTTTTCGGATTGTAAATATAGATTTTAAAAGAAAGAAATTTTCCAGTTGTTTGTAACAAATAAAGTTTTTCCATTAAATTGAAGAAAATCGAAAAAAATGTACCTATATAATTTTATTTTTGTATTTTTTTGTATCATTTTTTAAAACTGGTTATCGAATTAAAGACAATTTATTGATTACAAATCATTTTTTCCATTTATTTTTTAGTTTGAACGTTTAATAAACTTAAATTTATTTTTATTTTGACAAATTATAGCCAAGATTATGATTATTTTTTATATTAAAGAATTAGATTTAAAATGCTAAATTTTCTAAGAGTTTACTATAATATAAAATGGTTTAGTGTCTATTTGATTTTTATTTGGATGAAATTTTAAATTCACACATTTTGAATATTCTCTTAAAATTTTTGATTTCATTTCACCAACTTCAACAAAATTTTTGAATGTAAAATATAAAATATATCGGCAAAATAAAAAATAGTGGGAATATAATTGAGATGTTTTTATCAGAAGATAAGATTTGACTTTGACTGCTAATTAATTGTCTAAAATCTTGCATATAGATCTGTCAACGCTATTAAAGATGTTAGTTAAAATTAGTTAGTAAAACTAGAAAAAATATTCTACTAATTTCTTAAAATATAATCTTACTAAAGGCATTTAATTAAATGTAACCTTATTGAAATAGATTTTGTATAGAAATAGATCTCATTATATTAAAATAAATATTTTTCCCTATACGAAAGAAAGCTAAATAGTTGCAAGCCAAAAAAAAAAATCCTCTTAAACTGTAGGAAGGAAGAGAAATATGTAATTTGACTTTATTTTCTAAAGAAATATTAAAATTATTAAAATGTTGTATACTTTTAAATTAAATCTAGCATTTCGACATTGTCAGTTCTTCTATATACAGTAAACTATTTCCATATTCAATTAAGTTCACCAAAAAACAACTTAAATATTTATCATTCTATTGAAAATAATCAATATTAATTTTATGATTTTTGTAATTTCAATAGCATAACATCAACTAAGGCTATTTTCAATTAAAAATAAAAATGTTAATTATATAATTTTTTATGAATTCACTTTACATACATAAAATTTGTTTAATTGCAAAATGGATAAAAAAAAACATTGAAAGCATAAATAAATAAATGCAATTTTTAAGTTTTAATCTTTCATTGAAATAAATTCAAGAAATTCTATAGAAAAATTTATATATGAAGTAGTTACAAAATATTGTACCAACAGTATTTAAGTTATTTATATATGTATTTGTAGAAGTACTTCAAAATAATTACCCAAATTACATTACCAAAACGAAATGATTTCCGGTCCTTTAAAATAATTATATTTTTCTACTCATACACACACAAAAAAAAAGTTACCATTCACTATCACAAATTCAAAATCTTTTTCTATATAAGCTTTAATTAACTTACACTTTTAGTTGAGTAAATAACAAAATATAAGGACTATCAACAAAAAAAATATAAATATGTTTTTTTTATATCATTATGAAAAAGTTATGATTTTTCTAAAGTTCCTTATTGAGTATCCTGTCTATTCTTAAGTTTTTTTAATGAAAACAAAACTATATATGAAAAAAAAACGAATTTCTGAACTTAATGATCATTTAACGTTTAATAGCCATCAATGTGCTCTTCTATCTATATTTCACTGTAAAAAAAAAATATGCTATTGCTATAACGATATAAGAAAGAAGAAATGATTTCTAATGGAAAATCATTAAATGAAATATTGCGGTTGGTCCTTTTGTTCATTTTCCAGAAAAGCGCAAGAAAAAAGTATAGATTTAACTATTACTGATGGATGAAAAATCGGTTGGTGGAGCTAACCAGAAAATTTAATGGACAACGAAATAGGTTTTTTTTTTGTATTTTTGTATGTATTATAATTACCATAAGAGTCTGGTGATGATGATGATTATAATGGTAATGATGATTACAAACAATGATGACGACGATGAAAATAAAAAGTTCTAGACAGAATGAAAATAAAATATGGTTTATTATATACTAATTATTATTAATAATAATTTTATTTACCGACAAACAATCTTTGACCATATTTATTTATCGTTGTTAAATATTTATGCATTCAAAATTGCATTAAGTGCAGTAAAATTGTTGTTATTATATTTTACTAAAAGTAGTTTTTCTATATACAAAAATTATTACTATATTATGGTGAAAAGAGTAAATTAGCTTACTGAAAAGAGTAAAATCTTTGTAATGTAATGAGGATTAATTTTATACTTAAAATACACGTACAAGAAAATTTTAAAGAAAAGAAATGAATTAAGTCACTTGACTTTAAAGATTACTAAAATATATAATTTCATAAATTATATTTGTATAATATTCTCAGCTTGAAATGAAAATGAAAATTCATATAATTATTATTATTACTTCATTTCAAGCTTTTTGTAGAATTGAATTTAAATTTAGTTTACATGATCGAAAATAATTTAAAGAAATCTGAATAATCGTCAATCGAATTCTTTTAATCTTTTAATAGAATTAATTATGTAGAAATCTTTAAATTTCAAGTCGTTAAATGGTTTTATTATGAACTTTTAATGTTTGTAAAACTATAATTGAAATTAAAATTAATCAGAAAAATTATTTCATTGAAAATTCATTTCCTTGTAATTTAATTTTTTTAAGCTAAAAATTAAGCTAAATTCAAGTTTAAATAGTCCAAAATATTAAGTAAACCTTATTTAAAACAACTACTTAACAAATTGTCATAAACTCTAGACAAATTTTATAGATTTATATATCTAAAATTACAATATTTCAATTTCCAAAGTCTTTGAACTTTACAAAAATAACAAATATTATACAAGGCTCTTTTTATATAATAAAAATCGAATATTTAATTTATCGACTAATCTTCTTTTTCTTTTCTTTTTGGCATAATTTTTAAAAAACATAAATACAAATCAATTTATTTTGTAATTGATCGATAATCAGAAAATCATAGTTGACCCATAAAATAATCTACACATTATATCATAACAAAATGTCAAAAATTTTCACATAGTTCATCAATTCTTTTTCTCAAATAACCAATCGATTTTTAGTAAAAAAATAAATAAATACTACTGCAATCATTATATCCGTTTCCTTATTATATCACCATGAGAAATTTGTGAAAGCTTTAAAAAAAAAATCAAAATCAGTTTTCTTATTAAATTGAAATTAAAATTTCATTTATATTAAATTTAAAGTTAAAAATAAAAAAAAAAAATATAATTTTGAAATGCCAGCATAAAAAATGGCATCAATCAAAAAAAAAAAAACATGTTCAAATTTTATTATTTCTAATCCGTAGCCAATCAAACGTAATTCATAAAAACGCATTTCAATAAAAATTAAAATTATTTAGAAAAAAAAAATTAAATCTGACATTTAAATCGATTGTAAATGAAATTTTATGCGCCATTAAACAAATATGTTTGATTTTTTAACAACTTTGAAGAGAAAAAAAAATATTTGGAAAAGTTTCTTTTTTTTTTTTGATTTTCTATTTAAATTTTGATATTTTAATTAAAACTTTTTTTTTTACATAAAATACCAGATCGCAGAATTACATTATGGACTTGATTGACTAGACTTGAAATGAAATATAAATATAAAAAATTTTTGCAGGCCATTGACCATTAGAAAAGAAATTTCTTAAACGTGTTTACTACTTCAACAATTATACAATTCCAGATATTAATAGAAATGGTTGGAATAAATAGCGTGGTAAGAATGACTGGCAGTAAAATGATATTTTTGTAATTTCAAAAACAAAAATTTATAAATAAAAAACAGAAATTTTTGAGAAAAATTTAAAATGAAATTTTAATTAGGGTATAAGAATTGTTAAATTAAATTTTGTTTTGATATCAATAGATGACAATCTATGCTACCCAACGATACAATTTAAGGCAAACTTAACGCACCATCAACAAAATTATGTGACGATTTGTAGAAAAAATTATAAACTACCATTTAAGTGGTATATTCTCCAGAATCTAGATAGTTATTTCAATTCATTTTCTAACATCACCTTACCATTAGATTTATTGCATCGTTTGTGGTCTAATAGATATTTAGATCAATAGAAACCTAATTTAACCTTAAATTCAGCTTATATGAAATATTTATATTTACAGGAAATGCTAGTAAAATTTAAGTAATTGGCTATTGTATTAATTTTTAAAAGAATTCTAAGAATTTTAACCCACATAGTTATTATATATTATTATTTCCTTCTCACCTCAAGTGCCACAAGTGCGTACCACACCAATAACTAATGAAAATGCTATTACCTGACCTTAACACTCCCTCTAAAATGAAATCAGAAATCAATTTGATAAAATATAAAACAAATTTATTATTACATATTATTTAAAATCGATTACAAATTTTTTCAAACATTTTTTAATCAATTAATTATTTTACATATTGAATTTTACATGACGACGTCAACGCATTTTTTTCTGTATTTATCCAATTTAAACTAACTATAACTAACTACATTTTTCTCATTTTCAAATAAAACCAGTCTTTAATGATAAAGACACAAAACAAAAAAAATTGAAAAAGATCAGTGCCCCACTGCCACGGTGACCAAATGAATTTTTATACAAATAATTTCAAATATTTATAATCATAAACGAAGACTGGGTGAACATAAATAAACAAAAAACCGCGAAAAAAGCTGGATTTTTCTTTTTAAAATGTTCCATCATTAATCAGCATAATTTTATTCATTTTTTATAAACACACAAAATAAAAACAAAAAACCAGGTCCAAGGTTTTTTTTTTATGCTTTACGATCATGTTTTATGTTTCAACATTTTGTTTCTTATTTTTTTTGGAAAAAAATGATTTTTCGCGCGGTGTTAAATTTCTAAAAGAAAAAGTGATATCGAAAGTTGTTGTCACATAAAATAAAATAAAAATTCATTTCGCTTTTCATTTATATTTATGTAGATCTTAATTTTTATGTTATCAATTAAGGTTCCGATCCCAGAGAGACCAGTTTTTCAGTTCAGGTTTAAATTTTTTAATATAATTTTTAAATAATCAAGAAAATCCTGCAGTCGATAACCTTAAGAAAAATAAATAAAATGCCATAAATATGATGACTTGCACAAAATTTAATCAATAATCATTAAAATGATGAAGATGTATGAGTATAGATAGAAAAGCGATTATCCTAACAATCCAGTTTCACTTTTCTTTTTTTTTGTTGGCATTTTTGTCATGTAAAAAAAGATTGGATTGTGTTTCTGTTTGGGAATCAAATTAAATTAAATTTTAATTTATTGTCCTACATTTTCATTTTCAATTTAAAAAAAATATTTTATAAGTTGGTTTGGTATAATTTTACTTTCATTTTATAGCCGCCGGGAAATTTGAAATTTTTAATACAATTTAAGTATTTGTTTTGTAAGATGTGTGAAAAATGTTGTTTAACGTTTTTTTTTTTTAACAAAATATTGAAAATTATTTATGTAAAATTTTAATAAATAAAAATAAATTTCTCTTCAATTATAAAATAATTATGTTTCTATTAAAAGTATTTAAAATTTTTTTAATTAAAATTTTACATAAATTAAATAATTTTAATTAAAAAATGTTAATTTTGGTATACAAATTACTGGAGACTATTTTTATGTTTATGATATTTTTGATAGAGTTAGAAAGAGTTCTTTAAACGAAATTTTTAGTTGTTATATCTCCGTTCTATATTAGAAGAAAAATTTAATCGGAAAAAAGCAAAGATGGAAAGTAGATTGGTAATAGAATATATCAAAATTTAACAGTTTTTCTATATTTCTACTAATACTTAATATAATGGCAGACAATATGCAAATACGTGATAGTTGAACATTGGCTGTCACGCAATTAAGTCCAATAAAATTATGATAATAAATCTTATTAAATTAGAATTTCCAGTTTAAATTAATCTTTTTTCATATCAATTGGATCTTTTTCTAAATTAAATTGGTCTTGAATGAGATTAATTTAATTTGGAAAAAGATTAGTTTGATGTACAAGGATGTGAATTTGAACTGATAATGCTATATCCTATATGGTGCGTTGTCAGTACAAATTAATATTTTAATAAATAGAATTACTCTTTCTCTTTCTACATCAATTGGAAAAAGACTAATTTGACTAATCATATACACAAACTTATTATCCCTCCAGTAGAGTATAGTAATTAAAAAATCACATTTCTTTATCAACAAAAATATGACTTTATAATTATAGTAAATAAATTATAATAAAGTCAATAAATAATCCCCGTGATTTTTACTCTTAATTTTCCATAAAAGAAAAATGTCAGTAATTAAAAAATATTATATTAAAATAATCCCTAAAGTAACAAATTAGTAATAAACCAAGTAAAAAAGAAAATCGCAACAAAAAAAAACACCAAACTAATTAAAAAATTTATCCATAAATGAAGTAAAAATATTGATTTTATTTAACTTGATTTTCCTAATTTAATTATGCTTGACGGATGGTAAGAAAATAATTGTTTAAAAAAAAAAGACTTTTTCTATTACCATCAAGTTTTATTATTCAATTAATTATTAGTAGCTTTTTAGAAAAACTCTTGTATCATGTAATTTTCTCTTCGTTTTTCTTTACTTTAGCAATTTCAATTCTAGACATTTTAAATATTCTTTGACATAATTTAAATATAAATAACAGAGAGTAATTCATCATGATATGAACCTAACTCTAAATGGAAGAATTAGATTTAAATATTCACTAATAAAATCAATAAGTCAATTTTCAAAAATTTATTATTATTAAAGCATGATCCCGCGATTGAAAGTCAAATTTTTAATTCAATTTCTGGGAAAGTATATAATTTAATTTACGATACCCAAAACGAGGAAATTATTGTGTTATAATTAGCGTATTATAATGAACAGTTTTTTTTTATTCTAAATTTTAAAGAAATATCAATTTTGTTTTTATGAAATTTCATTAAATTGTTCAATATTATATATTTCTATCAATTTCATTAATAGGCCTACATAATTGTATCGTAACTACACAAATAATTGTACTATTTTGTTGTACATATAAATACCTTTTGGTTGTGGGTTAATTTAAGTACAAAAGTAAGGCAACAAAAATTTAAAATATTTAAAGGTGTGCTTTGTAATCCCAATTTATACCTTTTAATGATAATTACTTATGGTATAAGTATATATAAAATATATTTAAATATGTGGTCAATTTTTTGGTTTTCAAAATGGCATTGAGAAAAAATGACTTTGCTCTTATAGAAAGTTAAAATAAACTCTGAATAGGATGTGTACTATATATTAAGCTTTATGAAAAAAGGTAGGAAATATCAATTTAAATTTTAATAGTTAATGAAAATTTTATATATATTTAATGACTCTTCTTTCAAATTAAAAGAAATTTTTTAATGAATGAAAAATATTTTTTTTATATTCATAAATAATTGAAATTTAATTTAAATACTAAAAGGACCTATTCAAGCCTGAACCTTCTATATGTATAAAGATATGAATTATCCTGTAATAGAGAAAAGGATCATCATTTTTCTTTTATTTATATTTTTTTCAAATTTTTTGTTTATTCATTTATTGAGTAAAAAGGCAACAAGCCAAAAATTACCCAAAAATAAATAAATTAATAAAATAACAAAAGACTCTTTAATTATATTTAATTAAAAAAAAAGCAAAATTTAAATTTAATTTTTCCATTTTAATGTCGCTTTGAATAAAAACAAAAAATTTCCCATACAAGATAAAAAAGGGACGAAAATTTTCACTTTTTGAAATCTTTCTATAGGGCAAGAAAATATAAACAACACAAATATTCTTTCACCATTATTAAATATCTACAGAAAAAAAAATATTTAAAATGAAATTCAAAAGCTATCCTTAAGCTATTTTTGTGTTTATTTAGTTTGGGAAAGAAAATAATTTTCTCCTTTTTTTTTTTGGATCATTTGTAACAAAATTATTATCTTTTTACGAGAGAATATCAATCCATCATCAGAATGTCAAATGAACCCTTAATATTCAAAAAACAACAAAAATAATAACAATCAAAATTGAAAGCTTTAAACAAATTGCAAAGTTAACCAATTCCAAAAAATTTTAAAAATGTAGAAGTAAATATTGACCATGACTGTAAGAGGTTAATATTGATTTGCTATCCAAATGAAAACTTCTGTGAGTTTTGAATTGAAACTGACGTAAGTCGTTTTTTACAAGTTTTCAGGATGTCGAAAAAAACTTAAACCAAAGACGTACATAAAATGTTTTTACATAGTATTTGCTTAAACTTTTCGATTTGAATATACTTTTAAAGCTACAAAATTTGGTTATTTTACAAACAAATTTGATCAGTTCTCAAGTCAAAATATTTCAAAAGGGTTTCTTAATAGGTCTTTTCACATATGTATATATTTCTTCGTTCTATTAAAACTAAATTCCGTCTAATTGCAATTATAATGAATAAATTATTACACATGTAATCAGACGCAAATTATTTCTAAAAGATTCTCCGTATTTTGATTATCACAAATAAATCCAAATTCATTTTAAATAATTGCAGTTTTTTTTTTGTTAATATTGTGTGGTTTTTATGTTGACCTCATGAGTATTTCTGTTTTTTTTGCATCAAAACATAACCCTGGAATTTTTTTTACAAATTACTTGGTGTAGCATAAATTTTGAGCCCTTCTCTTTTTCAATAGCAAAAAAATGAAATTGAAAACTGAATGCACTTGAACATAAATATATAAATGAAAATTAACCAACAAAAGCCACAATGCATCGATATTGAATATTCGTGCAACAAAAAATGTACAATAGCTTGAAAACAAAAAGAGCAATAATTGCAAAAGTTTTCTGTATTGTAAATAATTTTCTATCAAGAAAAGATGAAAATTATGTTTGGGATATTTTTTATTATTAGTTGAGTTTATATTTATTTATTTTTGTTAAATTGACACATAATATCTGTGAAGGTCTTTTATTCGAACTTGATATACTATACGACTAGGTAAACAAAACCATCAATCCATTACTTTTATAATGTAATTTAAAATTTGTCTCGGTATGAATACAAGAAATTTAAAACTTCTATAAATAAAATTGCAATATCTTTGTTAAAAAGTCAGTGTAAGTAAATTATTTGTTTGGAATTGCACATTTTTTACAAAACTATAAGTTCAACAATAAATATAAATTATAAATTTGTAGTAATGAAAAAATGTAATTGAAATATTTTGTCCATGTTAAATTTATAATTGCTAAGAAAGATTTATGAACGGATCTATAAATATTTTTATAGGAACATCATTTCGATATGTTTCTTCATAAATGTGTAAAGGAATTTATAAAAATATGGAATGTAATTTAAGTAATAGTAAAAAAGTTTGGTTGAGTCTCGGAAGTGAAATTATATTTTTTAAATGAAATAGCATTTGAGTCATAAAATTTACATTGCAGCATATTCTTACTAATCTTATTAACTGAGACAAATTTAGAACATAACTTTGTTGGCTCGGTCAAGAATTGATTTTGTAGCCTAATGCGCGCCGCATTATATATGTAAATATACACTAAGCGACTAAGCCAATGCCGTTCAATTATTAATTTATTACAGATCTTTATTATTGCAATACAATTTGGAACTAATAAAGCAGTAAAGTAATTCATTTTGAGTTAAATTTTATTGACGAATGTTTCAGTAATATATTACTTTGGTTCTCTAATGAAATTTTATCAAATGTTACTACTGTTTATGTGTTATCCTGAGAACCTTACAAAAAATTACTATCCATAATTAAATCACAACTTAAAATTAACTTCCCGAGAGAAAATTAAAATTGCTATCTAAATTTTGATAAAAATTTAATTAAATTTATCATAAATTATTTTTAATCTTTTTCTATGAATCATTAAGTTCACTGTTCAGTTCACTTTTACTAAGAACTTTTTAATTCATTTTGATTGGGAAAATCATTTTAAAATTTACCAAAACAAAAAAAAAAAAATAGTCCAATAAATTACATAATATAATAATGCTGAAAATTAGTCTGTAGAATCAAAACTCTTTTCCAGAATCAACTATTTTATTTTACTTATTATACTATATCCATTTATCTAACAGTTACAAATAAACTATACTTAAAACTTTAGAGAGAAAAAAACTGTCTACTTATATATCTCCTTACTACCCCAATGTGGCATGACATCTATCACTTTTTATCCTTCTCTTCTTTTTTTTTTTGCGACAACTTAAAAAGTGATTCCAATTTCCTATTACAAATATTTTATAATTTTTTTTTTTTTTTGTCATTTTGGTTTAAAGTTTATTTTCACAACTAACAACTTTTTCAATCTAATGTTTCACCACATCAGCAGCAAAGAATTTTGTTATAAAAGACATTTTTTTTTTCTCGTTTTAAGAAGTTTTTTTAAAATGTTTATGTTTTAATTTAATTTGTTTCTGAACTATTCTATTTTTTTTGGTTGTGATGGATCATTTGCTCCCGGAGGTTTTAATTCTGAAGCACCTGCCAAGTGCGTTTCAAGGGAACTTTTTAAATACCTTAGCAGTCGTTTAATCGAATCTCTCAAGTTTAATTGGTAATACAACCATGTTGATCTTGATGCTTTTTTTATCTTAGAATTAGAAATTTTCAAATCAGAATTTTAATTTTTGTAACTGTCAAAATTAATTATCATAGATAAATCAATTGAACTACTCATCTGACGATATTTGTCTTTGATATCATTTCCTATGAAATATTTCAATTTTTAACTTTCCAACTATAAAATACGATTTTAATTCTTTTTTTTAAGGTTTCAA
Organism: Empis stercorea; assembly: GCA_949752835.1. Lineage (NCBI taxonomy): Eukaryota > Metazoa > Arthropoda > Insecta > Diptera > Empididae > Empis > Empis stercorea. The sequence goes on from OX457085.1 coordinate 6,593,615, forward strand.
TGTAGTAATTTTATCATTTTGTCAAATGGTTAGAAAAAAAAATACATAAATATCATGAAATTTTCTAAATTCATTTTTAGTTTTATTTTATTTTCTGAAAAACTTTACGACATGCTGTAGTTTAACAGCCATGCAGCACATCACAAATCGTGCAAAATTGTGTGCATTGTATAAGTTTCAACAACAACAAAAAACGAATACACACAAGGACAAAAAACCATTTGAAAAACAAAGTTTATTTAGATTAACATTTTGTAAAAAAAAAATAAACACAAACCAAAAAGCTTTTTTATCATGCAATTTTTTTTGACATTATCTCTAGAATGAATACACCTTCCAGGTAACTACAGCAAAAAAAAAAAAAAAACGGAGAAATAATTTCTAGAGGTAATCTGCCCAAAACTCTTTTCTGCTCATTCACGATAGTGTTGATGAAATTTTTATATTTCCTTTGTCACTCTTTTCATTTTCAACATAACTTCCTGTCGTAGCTTATGGCAGGTGGGTGGTGGTTCACCTTTAATGGTTTTGTGTGTTTCTTTGGTTAATTACTATACGAAATATTTTTTTATTTATCTATTTTTTTTTTGTTTTATAAATGTTTCTGTTTGTTTTTAAAGCGTTTTTTATGCTTTCTACATATTATATATAAAAAAAAAAATGATAAATTTGAATTAATTTGTTTTGATAGCATGAAAAATACAAATTTTGTTTTGTATATTGTAAAAGTTTTTGACATCTAATTAATTGATTTTTATTTATTTTAATTTTTCTTTCTATATTTTTATATTTTCCTGCTAAAAAAAAATTATAGAATTTGACCTAATTTTTCCTATTTTTTACAGTCCAGTCATTTGAAAAGTTTTGGTTTTTATTCATTTGATAAAAAAAAAAAAAAACAATTTTTATTTATTTTTCTTGTTTTTTTTTTATAAATTTAAAACTCAATTAAAAGTTAGTGAAAATTTCATTTTCGTTACTGTTTATCTTTCATAAACAATAAACAAAATAGTTTTGTAAAAATTGATATTAGAAATTATTGTCAGAGAAAATTAGAATATTATTTTGTTAAAAATATTTTCTTAAACAAATTGTACTAATTAGTTAATTTTGATATTGGTTTATTTGCAAATAGTTTTCTCACAAGTTGAATAAATATTTATAGCAGTTTATGTATAAATAAAAGAGAAAATTCTAATTTATAGGTTTCAGAGACAATTGAGCTGTTTTTCAAAACTAAAAGTTTATTGCATAGCTGAAAAGTTTCGATTTAAATTGTGAAATTTACTCGCGATCTAACAATTATGCTTGTTACTGGTGTGGTTTTTTAAATTTCCTCGCAATCCCTCCAGGCCTATGAGTGAAATACATATGATTAATACAATTTCTTAAGGCTCTATACACATATTTTTGATAACATAAATTTGGTACATAAATTAAATTTAAATAATAATACATAAAGTACATAAGTTCAAACTTTGTAGTATTTTTTCAGTTGATTTAAAAATCGTCGTCTTCATAATGTTAATCTAATTAATTAGAATAGTACAACCAAAACCGCTTTGGTACAACTTCGTCTCACTGGTAGCCTATAAATTTAGACTTTAGACCTAGCTAGGCTCAAAATATTAATCATTACGATAACGACAAAGTATACATACGAATATATATCATTAAAAAATGGTGGAATCAATTAATATTGTTTGTATATATAGAAAATATAACATGGGCTCAACAAATCATGTTTGACATATAGAAAGTATTAATTTTATTGGTAAAAATATTTCTGAAAAATTTCCTTTTGACAACTTAATAAAATATTCATTTTGCAAATAATTAATTAAATATTTTTCCTGAAAAATATTAATTTAAAATAATTTTTTCTATAATAAATAATTTAAAAACAGAAATTTTGCACCTAATTAGTTTCCTCATAATTAAAATATTTCGCTCATTAATGGCAAAAAAAAAAAAAAACCATATAAAAACTCAATAAATTCTAACATAAATTTTAACGCATTTTTTTCTTTCGTTGTGTAATTAACCTTTAATTATTGTTTGCCTTTTTTGCATAAACAAAAAAATCTAAATTGTCGTGTAAACCATTGAAAATTTGCAATGTTCATTAAAATATAAAGAGAATTTAATGCCAATACGTTCGGTACTATACAACAACACATAAAATATTAGTCTATTCTGTAGAAAACGTATCTTTGCCACATAAAAAAGAAAGAAAATTGTAATTGGACTGCGTGTATTCATGATATTTATGGCATAAAAAAGATTGTAATATAAGTCTTCATTATGGTTATGACATTAATGGTCATGATTGTACCAATGAACTCTATACCAATTTTATATGAATAGAACACCATTAAAAATATGCTCATCGGTTTACCCGTATGGTCGTACATACAATTTTTTACACTTTTAATATATGTACATATTTGTATGTACGAGTAGAAAAAAAATTGCCTACCACACATAAGATTTTTATATAATTAAAAGAAAGATGATGAAAAAAAAATTATATTATGTATATTAATCTTAATCATTGCAGAAAGACATAAAGTCAACAGTTAAAGTGTAATTTTTATGGGATCTACATTAATTTTGATGTACGATGACATTTCGTTATAATTAAGAGTTAAAGGTATATATACAAAAAAATAGTATAGTTATAAGTAATGAGCTTGAATTTGATATGAAATAATGTTAAAAAAAAATTTTCTTTGCAACCACTTGAATCTATGTTTTTTTTTACTCTAAGGAAACGTCAAGAAAGTATGAAGCCTATTTACTCAAGCACGATATTATGTTACTTTTAGAGAGTATATAAATAGCAAATAATAAATAAATTCTATAGAAGTTTTGTCATTTAGAACAACTACTATAATTTCATAAATTTTATTAAAATTTCCTTTTATCTTGACTTTTCCAATTTCTATTCGTAACTATAACATTTAATATTTCATTGAAGACATAAAAAAAAAACAATTTTTATAGTAATAAAGTTTCATTAGATGAAAAGGAATAAAAACTTAAACTTTATCACATAAAAATTATATACAATATAAGATAATAATTTGTCTATAAGTTATTCAAACTAAACTTTAATCAAGAATCATGGTAACTTTTTTGTATAATCCGTAATGATTATTATTCAATGTTAAATATTATTATAATTATTATATATGCCAGGAAGTAATCACTACCCACTCAACTATGGTATTTTTCTTAGCCGTCAGTATATAATTGAATTTTATGTTGTAAGTGACACAAAAATTTTAATGACACTGAATTGCATTCGAATTTTTTTTTTTTTGGTTTAATTATTTAGTATGCTTAATAAAGGAAATTTAAATTGAACCAAAATTTAAATTGGTATTTATACTTTTATTTGGGATAAATAATATTTGTGCAAAGCCAATCTTTATGAATTTCTTACAGATATTAGAGGAATAATACTACATACGTAAAAAATTATAGAACTCGAAATATTTAGGGGGCAGTACTTTCTGAAGTGTAGCAGCATCATATTTCTGTATTTCATATCTGATGTTTTATAACAAATTTCTTGAAAATAATCAACTCATACCAATTGTATTAATGGAACTTTAATTCTACGACTTTCTTTTATACTGATATTTTCATTCGGCATTTCATATTAATACAAGATTTCAATTTCCTGTACCCTTTTTAAATATATCTCAAAATTAATATCTCAAAATTCATATTTATGTTTCTGCATTTCGTTGATTTGGAAAGTGATAAAAAAATGCAAAACGTTGGCAACCTCTAAAGTCTAAATTAATATTTTGAAAATAATAACCAACTCATGCTTCAGATAATTATATATTAATTCAGCTCTAAATATTATATAAAAATCTCCTTCTTGTTGTACCTTATGATATAAATTTGTCTGTAACCAATTCACTATTTGTGTCACATCACATAGTACTATTTATGCTGGTTGACTAAAGTCATTATGTATATATACTAAACCAAAATATAGTCTAGCCTCTAGCAGACAAGTTTATATAGCTAAAAATTTAAATCTAAGTTTGTAATTTTATATTAATTACATCCTTTCTTAAATTTTATAAGAAATTTATAAACTATTTTACGGTTCCCATTAATTTCCATATTAAATTTCCTTTGCATATTAAAAATTTTGTATGCTCATTTCTTATTTATTTTTTGTAGGAGTCAACCATTAAAATAAAAATGTGATCTATATTATAGACCCTGAATATTTAATCCCGCGACATAAATCATATAACATTTTTAAATTGAAAATCCGCATCATATAATTTCGTAGGTGTGTCATTTACCTTTACTATAAATGTATATAATGTATAATAATTTTTTTTTCTTATAACTTTTATCTAGACTTTAATTTTTATTATGAAGACAAAAAAATATAATAATGTATAATTTTTATTCTGCTGCAACAAATAAATGCCATGTCAGATTGTTGTTTTGCAATGCCATCTAGTCAACTTTTTTTTTATTTTCAGATCTTTTATATTTTTATATAAATTATTTATAATTTAATTTATCGAGGTAAAAGCATTGCAATTCAAAAGATAAAAATTGAAAAATAAAAACAAAAATATATTTTACTTTAATTTTTTTTTGTAATTTAGGTATACAATCCCATATTTTCTGCAATATGCCCGAAAAAAAAACATCACTTTAAAAATTTAAACAAGGGTCAAATTGAGGCATTAAAAATTAAAAATTTATAATTTAATGGAAAATTGTTTTGCTTTTTAAAAGCATTACAAATTTATTTATTCGTTAATAATAATAATAATAATAATATTTTTGAATTACGATCACTTTTCAATCAAAAATTATTTCTGCGAGGCTATTGATTTTTAGTGAGCGTTTAATATTGTAATATTGTACCTAAAATAAATTATTATTTTATACATCCTTTTAAATATATTAAATCGTGATGCAAAAATATCACAAAAATTATATATAACAAAAATTTGTAATCGAGAAATATTGTCGTGACTTTAATAAATAAAAAAAACGCGATTATTAAGAGAAGGAAAAACGATACAAATTATTTTTAGAGGAAAATTTAAATGTGGGCACAAAATTATTTTTAGAGGAAAATTTAAATGTGGGCACAAAAAAAATTCAAATTGATTATTGAAAATACGTTTTCTAAAATTAAATTTTGTAATTATTTTCAGTGAACTGTGAAAGAATTTACAAAATTGTGGTTAATTTTTATGCAACTTAAGATTTCGTGCTAAAATATGGTTTCAGTTTGATAATAATTGTCGTATTTGTCACTATTAAAAATCTACTAAAAATCTGTTTAATTAACTGGTGAGATCAAGAGGATTTTCAGAATGCATATAATATAAAATTTGGTAAAGATCTGTTATAGATAAAACTAATTATATAAGGGTAAATTCGACATTGACAAATATTTGAAGTATATTACCAATATTCCTTTACTGCTCCAATTAACATTTATAGTTTCAAACTTCAGTATAATAACTCTATTTTAAATCTATACAATCAGAATTCTGAAATATATTGATACAATTTCAAAGCAATTAAATATGAGGAAAGTTTACTTTTAGTTATTAACAAAGATTTTAATATAAACCCCACAGTCTATATCGGTTTAGTATAATTTAATAATAAATGCCACAACAATTTTCATTATATACATTTGTCTTACTACTCAAAATGAGATCTCAATATGAATAAATTCGTAATAAAATCATTGCCCGAATTTTTTTTATAAACATATATAAATAATTTGTATTTTCCTTTTTACCTTTTTCTATCATTTTATCTTCTACCATTTTGAACACACAAAAGGAAAGAAAAACAGCTTGTTCATCACTCAAAGCTAATTTCATTTATCTAAAGTACTCTATGTAGCATACCATTATTTTTATTTTACTATCACATTCTTCAATCTGCATATTTTACTTAATTCAAAATCAAATTTTTGTATTTTTCTATTCTTGTCTACTAGTTTCAAAAATCATTTTTCATTTAAACAAAAACCTTCTGAACTATATTATAGTTGTGACAGCTTCCAATTTTCTATACTGCGGGTTTTCTTCTCCCAAAGCATAAATGTACAAATAAATTAAACTGGTCGACAAAAGGAAAATAATAGAATATAAATGTGCAATAAGAAGAAAAACCATTTTCTTTTTTGTATACGAACAATTGTAAATTAATGGACATTCAATGGAAAGAAAAAGAAAAAAGAGGATTAATATCGTTAATAAATAAAATGCTATATATGTATACTAAAACTGTACTACTCAATTTACGATCACAAAAGAAATGAACATAGAGACTTCGATTATGGAATATTTTCCGATACACCCAGTTATGTGTGTGTGGAATTTGAATGATTGTATAGCATAAGCGCCATCTTTTATAGGCGCCATTAGTATTGTTTAGAAATTTGAATACCATAAAATGAATTATTGAATTAGATTACATGTACAATTAATTTTTATTTTGTATTATGCTAGTGGTATTTATCATTTCAAAAAAAGTTGAATCAAAATTCGAAATAATATTTAAATTTATGAAATTGAGTCAAAAATTTAAATTTTATATTTTCAAGGCGAACTTAAATAGTTTTCGGATTTATCTGTTAATTTTCATCCGATGGTAAAACTAAGTAATTCAAACGCCTCCGCCTTTTAAGGTACAATCAGAAACAAAAATTTTAAGCTAAAAGTCGAAATAAGCATTTAATTTCGAACAGAATTCGATAACAATTTATACTAAAACTTTCTAGAAAAATAAACATTAGATTAAGAGTAGACATTAGAGCCATCAGGAAAAAGTGTTATAAAATTTTCACTTTAACCAACAACATAATTTTCTTTTATTCTTTATTTTGGGAAAATTTAGAAAACCATAGTTTTTTTTTTAGAAAATTATTTCGGACAAAAAAATGAAAATTGGGAAACAAAACTACTAAAAAAAAAATTCTACTAAAAAGCATTCTTTCTGTCGCTCCAACAAAAACTTTTATCTTTTCCATAGTTTACCAAAACAAAAAAAACTAAAACCATTTCAAATAATGAATTTTTAAATTACCGCAAACATTTTCTTTGTTAGATTTTAGAAGTTTTATATAATTATGACTGACAGTTTAAATTTTAATAAATAGTACATTCTCGAAAAAAAAAACAGTCGACAAATTTGTAATCGAGAAAGTCTTTAATATAAAAAAAGCCAATTCCGTGGGCAACAAAATGAACTGTTTCTATTGTAATACCGACAAAAAAATTATATTCAGTCAAAATGATGCATAGAAAAAATTCACTTTATTGTAAATTAGTTAATTTGTATTCAAGAAATGTAACTTCATATTATGACCGGATAGGCAATGGCCTAATATGAAAAATGATTGTGGTCTTTAATACTGAACCTATTTTTTTCAGGTAAAATAAAATCTTCAAGTCTTTGTTTATTATGTTGTGGCCTACTATGTTTTCAGTAGACTATAAGAGCACCAGGCAGAGAAAATAATACAAAATCCAATCTCCTCTCAAATTGGGTAAAGAAAAATATGTTTTATCATAAAAATTAAATTAAATATAGAGAAGAAATTGGTATTTTACTCTGCAGAATATAAAATTTTTATTTTGGTTTGTTTATTTATGATGTTTAATATTCACAAAAGTGGTTTGGTTATTTTTTCTATACAAAATGAAAATTCGGAATAAAAATTATGCTTTGGAGATGAAAAACTTGTTAAAAGGTTTTTTTTTTCTTGCGGCAGTGCAAGTACTTTTAGAAAAAATATGGTCCATCATAGACAAAAAAACAAGAAGCTAACCTACACTGAAACGAAATTAATTTTCTTTTAAATTTAACCAATGTTTTTGGGAAGCATACCATTGAAATTTTGATCATATATGAATTCTTTAACGTTTTTTCCGATAAAATTTGTAGAAAATCTTATGAAAAAGTTTAGTAAAAATGGAAGGCAGGAAAAAAATCTAGCTACCAATTGATGCGAAAGTCTGTCTTTTAAAAGGTTAAAGTTAAAACTATCGATTAAAGATCCAATTGTGCGCCGGCCTTTAGAGAAGTAATACACTATGACTATACTACTATAGGTCAATTTGGTTTTTACTGAGAGACAGTTTTTTACTTGACATTTTCTTCCCTCTCTTTCCCCTATGTACAAATAAAAGATACGGCAACATTTTAAGTCAATAAATAACCCAATTATGATGCATTTAATTCTGTCATTTGTTAAATTTCAATACTCACATTACAATATCAGTCTTCATATCTCGCTATATAATTAATGTAAGTAAATATTTTTCACATTATTTTTATATTTGCAAATAATCAAGCTTCATTTATATTTCTCTCAGTGTCTAAAAACTAAAAATTCCGTTTTGATAACTATCTAAGCATAATTACTAACTATGTTAAATTAGATAGAAATTTAACAGAGACTCCACAAACAAAATATTATTTTACCTCTGAAAATTTTCTTATCTACATTTTATATCTCAGCGGTTTACCTGTCATGTTTGTGCATTTTATAATAGCGGGTTTAGCTGTGGTTGTTTTTTTATTTTTTAAATATCCGCTGACTTTTTCTATTGTTATACCAAAAATCTACATTTGCGCTGCGTTACACAAACCAACAAACAAAAATAAACTAAAAAAATTTTTCATTAATAAAAATCACAAAAAAAAAAAAATGAAAATTTATTTAAATAAAATTTTCACAACGAAAAATTTAAATGAAAAATTAAATGAAAAATCTACACAACACTTTTTTTTTCCATCTTTCGAATATCTAACAAAATATTTTCAAATTTTAACAATTTAACGATGTTAAAAGGAAGTTGATTAATTAGAAATGATTTTGGATATTGTATTTTTGCTTTTTATTAGCTGCTGTTATAATGTTTCATTTTTTTGTATCTGTTTACTATATTTTTTCTATAATTAATTTTGAATTTTTCATTTAAAAAAAATTTGATGAAAAATGTTATATACTTTTTTTCGAAAACAATTAATTATAAGTTGATTTTTGTGGGTGTACATTAATTTTAAATAATTATTATTCTTGTGCAAAATAAATATATTATAGCAAAGTAAAAGATTTTGTAACTATCTTTAGATTAGACGAAAAAGATTAAACAGGTTCATTGTTCCAAAATAAAATTAATTATGGTTTTTTTTTTTTATTAAATTGACTATTTAGCATTTGTGCAAAAGTTTGATTTATAAGTTGATTATTGGGAAATTAATTTAAGAAAAAAGTAATACAATTTTGAAACTTTATTTGAATAATCATATAATAATGTACTGTGAGTTTTGTTTTGGGAAAACCTAAATTACTGGAAAAAAACTTGTTATTATAGGGCCGAAAAAGCTTGTTAAATAAGTAGAAACTGTCAAATAATTTAATTACGATTTCTCAGAAATAATAATTATCTTATATTAATTTGTTGTGGCAATTATTAGGAGTACTACAGGAATCCAAGAATTAGATCCAAATTCAACTAAAACTTTCCCAAAGATAAAATCGAACAGGTCCTAATATATTTTAATGGAATCTTATGAAATTAATATTTTTTTGAATTTTTGATCATTTTTCGCTATAAAATTCATTAGGAATGAAATCAATTTTTTACCAAATTCTAGAGAAACATTTTCCGTAAATGGACTTTTTTTTCATTTGCTGTGGAAGTTGCCATTTTATTTAAACTTATGACTTATGACCATAATTGTTTAAGGGAGGTGTTAAATCATGTCCTGTAAAATAATTTCTGTATTTTAGTCCAATTTTTGTTTTCGTTGATATTTAATTTATATATTTGCAAGTTAACTTTCAACTAACTACATGTAGAATATACAACTAACTACATGTAGAATACTATAGTCCCTTATTGTTTATTGAATTATTTTTATTTAGTTGATTTCATGTTGAGATGAGATATACATCATTAGGACTGATGGGTTTTTGGTACTTAAATCGATTGATTAATTTGATTTCTATTCAAAAACACTTTTTTCAAAATATTTTAATCGTTCATCAAATTTTGATAGCCAGAAGCAGTAAATTAAATATCATGCTACCTGTTTCTTAAAACATCTTTTTTAACAATTATTCACCCAAATTTAATTCAATTGTAGTGTTTTACTATAAATTTTGTAATTATTTTAATAAAATTAAATTTTAAATTTAACAAACACCCTTTTCCCAAAACATATTAAAATTGAAAAATTCGAATTTAAAAGAAATATGCCAATTAAATAATTTATTTTCTTGCTCCTTATAAAAATGTTAATCTAATTTTTTAATTAATTAATATTTTTCATGCTATATTTTTCTATACCATTCCATTAGAAATTTGCTATTTTGTTTATTAGTATAAAAATAGTAAAATTTCATGGCAATGAACTTAAATTTTTATATTTATAAGTTGTTATAAGAAAGAACATGCTGCAAATATGAAATATTTCATTAGTTAAACATTCTGCAAATTGAAATTTTACTTTAGTCAATATTTATAAAAAAAATTTTTTTGTACAATATTAAGTTATCGTTATTCTGTAAACTGTAAAGTAATTTTTTTTTGTGTATATTAAAATAGCATGTGTGCATTTTTTTGAACAAACTCCCGGAAACACCTTTAATTTAAACAAAAAATAATATATTTTTCTAAATGGATCCAATATTTCATATCACCTTGTTTGCATTTCCTTTACGTTGTATTCTTCCTTATTAAAGTAAATTGTTTATTTTTTTTTTCTTATATACGTTTAACATTTTTGCTCCCTTTTAGCGTTTATTTTTTTTTTTTTTTTGTATTTCGAAAATATTTCAAATTGTTTAATGTTTTTCCGGAAATAATTGTTTACAATTGTTTTTATTGTTTACGTACATATATATATATTTTCTGTTACTGTTACATTTATTTTATGAAATGTAGTATAGGTTCAAAGGAATATTTAAAAAAAAAAATAACAACCAGGAAATTTTTATTTAAACAATATTTTTTTTTTTTCATTTTATTGAAATCCTAAAAGAAATTTTAATATTATTTTTCCATGTCGAAATTTTTACACATTTTATATTTTATATTATAATTTTGAAAGTCAATATTTTTGTTTTGTGCAGCAGATATCGTGCGCTATGTCCAATATTGTTTAATATACAGATCAACGTATATGTAGTGTAAACAAAGGAAAATGTACACAATTGCAGTGACATTTATTGTCACATTATTCATGTTTGCGATCATTGATAATAATATGTTAATATAAGAAATGAACTTTTCCAGTTCATTTACATTATTGTATAGTATTTGGAAATATTGGAAAATATTAATGGAAAAAAAATAATTGAGAACCAAGAAATTTACAGATTTGATCTTTTTATATCCGGGGTTTACTATTCATAGGGGGAATCGTTGTAAATTATCCGCAAGAAGTAAAACTTTCTCAGATCGGAAATATTAAAGAGGGAATTATTATATAAATCAACTTGGGGACTAATCAAACTGTTGCAGATCTGAATTTATGAATTTTCCCAGATTGAGAATAAGCCCTAGTTTCTTAATAAATATATATCATAATACGCGCGGTAGATTGCTGATGTAAATTTAATTTACTAAGAAAATAAAATAATGTCCTTAAAAGTTTTATAGGTAATTCTTTCAACTTACAAATATCACTAAGCTGAAAATAAACATTAAAATAATGATATAACACATAATAGATTATAAATGAAATCAGTTCAAATGATTGTCAATTATTATGGAAATAATTTCATGTCTATCAAATTTAAATTTGGATTTATTTTTAATAAAAATTTTACTCTTTTCTGCGAAATTTATGCAAATAAAATAAAATAGACAATCACTCAGCGCATAACACGGAAAAAGGTATACCCACAAATGGAATGTTTTTCCAAAATAATAAAATGATTTCATAAGATTTTTAGACTGAAAATTTTTTGGTGATATTTCAATATACTCATATATCCTTTAAGGAGTCATTATTTTGTCCAGTTAAGTCAAGTATTTATACACCAAATCTTTCTGGTGCCAAGTATACGTATACAAAATAAAAAAACAAGTCAATTATCTCCTTTTGAACACTTATTTTGCTATAAATTTAAAGTGTAAATAATTCACGAAATATTTTGGTGTTTTTTTAATTAATTTCCAATTCATTTTTTTTTTAAATTGCCCTTTTACTTTACATTAATTTAAATGCATAAATTAGTTGTGCATTCAATTTGAAATTATTTAATTTATATATAATATTATTTACCCATAACGAAAATCATTTATTATTTATAATATTTAAAATACACTTTCCGTATTATAAATACACGCAAAATATATAATTAAAATCATTTATCCAACATAAAATATTAAATTCCTTATTTACTGTTATTATAATAAATAAAAAATTAAATTTTCTAATTGCATTTATTACAAATTTATTTGTAGTAAAATTAATTTAATTTTAATAATTAGTTTTATTCGTGTTATTTATCAAAAATAAGAATTATAATTTTTCTAATTGAATAAATTTTTGATTGAATTTCCGTTTGAAATTTTTCATTTTATATAATTTACTAAAGTGCAACATGACATTTTGATTTTGTATTACTATTAAATTTTGGTTTAAAAATTTAATAATTTTCTAAGGATTATTTTTATAAACAAAAAAGATTACAAATATAATTAGAATTAATATGTTTGAAATAAAATTTTATTTAAATAATTTTTATGTAAAACGGAAATTAAATTAACATATTTGATGGTCAATAAAACCTACACGACATGAAAGTTGATTATAGTAGGTCAAAATGTTAAAAAGGCTAGACAAAGTAAAACGAGGTCATGAACTTCACTGTAGGGTAGAAAAAAAAATTTAAAAAATATTAAACTAAATGTTATTTAATTTGGAGAATAATAATAATGACAAAATTTTTGATTTAGTAAAAATGTTGACATGGTAGACGAAAAGTAAAAATTTTATACCATTTTATTTTATATAATGACGTCGCCATTTTATTTACAAAATGACTGTGCCATTTTATTCATATGCGAATCAGCCATTTTGAATATGTAGAATAACAGTTTTGTTATTTTGCAATGCAAAATAAATTCTTTAAGTTTGAAATAATTTTGGAAATTAAAGTTTAAAACGAAAATTTTTTGGTTGAAATTTTAATTTATTTCAGATTTGTTAAATTTAAAATTTCTGAATCTTTAAATTTCTAAAGTTTATATTTATTTTTAAAAGAAATTTGAGTTAAATCTTTATAAATTCTGATGAAACTGGTCTTTATCGTGATTTTTATTATAATACATTTAAATTTTATTTTTATTGTTTGACTAAAATTCTGAAAAAAAAACAGCTTTTTTTTTTATACATAAATTAGTTTTTTATAACACCATTTTAAGACCAACAGAAAAACCAAATCATAAGATTTTTCATGACTCAGACACGTCATACCAATTGAACTAATAATATCAGTCTCTCTAAGTTCATAATTTTACATAGTACATTTACATATACTAAAAGAGTAAACCATAAACAGGTTTTCTGCACGATTTTCGTGACACATACATTTCGGTTTGGTTTGTTTTTTTTCTATTATATTATAATTATTACTATTTTCTGTTATATTATAAAAAGCACACACAAAATACCGCAAAACAACACCTTCTATTGGAGGTCTAAATGTTAGTCAGAAACTAGAATCTTAAGACTGGAAAATTATAATAAAAACTAGACATTTTATGCTAATTTTTCCGTTTGTTTTTCTATTGAAATAAAATTATGTTATTTAGTTCATGAAAAATTTAACTATACATAATATAAAATTGATTTTTTAAAAGAAAATTGTTTAATTATAAAATTAAGTAAATTTGAAAAATATATAGAAAATTTTGTATTGAGAAATAAAACCGTAAATTAGGTTACCATTTAGTTTAGACTTTAGGTTTGTATCAGAAATTACGTATATGATGTATATTCTTCGAAAAATTTTAATCGTGAGGAAAATTTTCATATATATTTTTCCGAAAATTTAACAATAATTTAATAGTGAAAATGGTTTACTTCTGTTTATCGTGAATTAATATAATCTACCTATGTGAGTAAAATCAGAATTTACTTTTGTTTCAGTAAATAATGTAAGTATATAATTTTAAAATATTTTATATTATGTAAGTAACCAAAAAATTTATATGTACATATATCAGTTTCTATAATAATCGGAGATTTTTTCTAACCAGAACACTTTTTTACGAAATCTTTGATACATATAAATTATTATCGTATACATTGATCCTTAAATATAGCGATAAGTAAGGATCAATTACAAAGGAATTGTATCTTTATAGTCTACGTATAATGTCCTCTTTTACAATTTGAAATATACTATAGACGAATATTAAAATGTAAACAATTCGTGAATAATTTTTGAAATTATTCTATTACTTTTTTTATCAGAATTGAACATATTTCTTATTTAAACAAAATGGCACTTAAATGTGCCATTAATTAATAATTAAATACAATATTTAAAAATAATATTAATTTCCCCACTTAAAACCTAAAAAAAACCTATTAATATTTGCACAAAACCCTAATTTATTCATCTTGCTAATAATTATGCTTCTTCTTTACATAATATATATTTCTATTATTGTGCGAAGGTAAATTATTGTAAAGAAAAAATTATAATATAAAAATGAATTTTATGTAATTGAAAAGTGTAGTATGTATATAAAAAAAACTGGAATTAATATTCTCTTTTTTCTTATCTTTTACAAATCCCCCCAGCAATACGAAAAAGTTTTGTGCAACAAACCGTAACTGCAATTCAATATTTCATGCTACAAATAACTAAGTAAAGAAGAAAAAAAAAATTTAAATAAATATAAATTAATAAAATGACGGCTGTTATTGCAACATAAGATGAGAGGCCATACAATATTTTCAAGCTAGTTTTGCAATAATAAAAAAATTATATTTTCAGTAAAAGAATTGAAAAAAAAAAAGCTTCTGTTGATTTATTTGCGAATTTTATTGCAAAAATTATTATTTTTTTCGTTTAAACTTTTTTTAATTCAAACACGAAATTTTGTATACAATTCTAAAATTATAAATTGCACAGCTAAGAAATATAATAGAAGTCTTGTAAGAAGAGTTTGTTTTATCGGGCCAAATTGGAAACAAATTATATAAATATTTTTCTACCTTTAATTTTCAAACAAAATAAAAATTTGCAAACAGTTGGATTTATGATTAATCATTAACTCATTCATATATTTAAATTAGCCTCCATTATAATAGTCAAAAGCCCATAATTTAAATGAAACAAATTAGACAGTAGGGAATAGTAACAAAAATAATTTTTTTTTTTTTGATAATTAACTAATTTAAAATTTCACAATAATTTTTGGTTTAAAAACTGATGGTAATTTTGCAAAAATTAAAAGATTTAAAAAAATTCAAATGAGAAAAAATTATGAATATAGTTTTTCGTGTAATATGAAACTTTCTAATGGTTAATGGTTACAAAATCGTTTTAATATTTACTAGTTAATATTTATTTCAGTAATTCCAATATAGCTTTGAATTGTATATACTTGGGAAATATACTGATAAACACTAATCAGATTGATTTTACCATTTTAAATTCCTTCTTTATTAAAATCACAATTTTTAATTATAATCTTTAAGTTGCCAAAATTAAAATTACTTTCAAATATTTTTATTTAAAAATAAATTTATTATAAAAATTTTAAAAGACATGAAAGAAAACTTTTCAGGAATAATTGAGGATTTAATTTCCTTTTGATCTAAAGTGTGGAAATGAGTTACACAGAATTTATTTCATAAAGAAAATTTTATGATTTTCCAACGATATTAATATACAATTATTATTGATATTTACATATAATAATATTAATTACACTTCAAAAATTAATTTCATTTAAATATTTATTATTATATTTTAATATAATATTTTTATTATTGATATTTCATTTGATGAACATAATTAAATTATTATTTTAAATGCTATTAATTTTCATTTAAAAAAATGTATAATTCAACACTAAGTGCTTTAATTATACTAAACAATAATTATTATAGTAAATTGAAATATATAAAAAAAAATAAGCTAATTAAAATTTATTTGGTATTAAAAATAACAAAAATGTTTACTAGTTAATATATTTTATTTATAAAATTTATTGATAACAAAATATTAATCCAATTTTTTTTTTCATTTTATATACCAAATTTTATTTAAATAATTAATTTGTGAAATGATATTTAATTTTTTATTTAAAACAATTGTTCGTTTCAACAATTTTTACAATTTAGTAAATAATAATAAAAAAATTGTGGTATTAATAATTTAATAATATTTGTATATCAAAAATAATAATAATTATAATAATGTCAATTTAACTATATTTCATTTATATTTAACCTAAATTAATTGAATTAAAATATATAATAATAAATTTTGAAATAAATTTATTATTTATTTTATTTAATATATTGATTTAAAGTGTGTACTTCAATTAAATTAAAATGTTTTAATAATTTAATTTATGAAATTGCAAATTATAAAAAAGAAAATTATGATAAATAAATATTAAACCTAATTATTTTATAATAATTGACGTCAGTTCAGAAACTATAATTAGATTTTCATCGAGGTTTAAAAATTTCTGGTACCAATTTTACGAAATTTAAATATCTAAATATTTATTTAAATTTTAAATTATACGATAAACAAATCAAGCTTTAAAGTTTTTTGAAATGAAAAAAGTTTATAAATCTAACTTAAAATTATGATAATGATAAAAATTTTTTCATAAAATCAAAATATACCAATAGGTTAGAATTTTAAATGAATCACATTGCAAGCTTACTAAATTAATCTGAAAAATTGATTAAAAGCTTAGAAAAAAATTTAATATAAATATTCAAAATAATTGTCCTTAGATATATAATATAGCATCCTTAGATAAATGTTTCCTAACAACATTAAAGCTTATCTAACCAGTAATTGAAAAATATATTTTTCAAAAAAATGTTAAATTTTATAATGTAACATAAATTTTTGGATTAAGTAATATGGACTTTCTTGTATGCGATACTTGTATTCACGCATTCAATCCTGATTAAAAAAAATCTACATTTGGGAGCAAACAAAATAATAATAAAAAATTACTAAATAAGTAAAACTTCTATGATCCAATTAAATGACACCGACACATTAAAGTTGAATGTTCTATCACAAGAAATTAAATACTTTATCAAAAAATTAAAAATAAACTAAAAAGACAAAAAACAAAAATAATATTGTTTAATTTAAAATTAAAAGCGTTTTTTGTAAATCGTACATTTTAATAGCCAAAACAAAGGAAGTTTTTAATATAATCGCCTTCTTCTCAATTATTTATTCTCTTCATATGCAAATTTTGTATTATTTTTTGTTTATTAATATTTAAAATTATAAAAAATTTAAATTTGAACTGCCGCCAACACTCATAACTGCCCTGTATTCCCTTATACATATAATGTATATAAAACTAAAATGATTGAACCCACTTTAGTTGCAAACTAAATTATGTATGATAATTAAATATTTATTTATATAATTATATCGAAGATTTTTTTGGGGGGCTTTAAACATATTTTATTGCATTTTTATCATAAAATTCATAATTTTTATTTTCAGTCGATGACAAAAACTCAAAAAAACTTTAGTAAACAAATAAAATATAGTTTTTTTAATTTCCACGGTCAACGTTATAACAGGTTTTTAGATCATTTACGGGCGGTTATCACATAAATATTATTCTGTAATTATGTTCATATTAAAAATTAAAATAAATTTTAACATATATAAAACGCCATGAAACCACCACTCGAAATAACAAGAAAAATTTAAATAAATAAACAAACATATAACAAAAAATATGGGTAGTAAAAGTGATTTGAAAATTGAAATTACATTATGGTACGCTTGCTTTTTTTTTTGTAATTTGTGTTTAACTTAAAGGTGGAAAAATTATTGTCTGACAGCTACTTATGCAAATATATAATAAGATATTATTATTTTTTGAAGAAAAAAATTTTTGTTTTGATTGGAAGTCGACCTACTTATAGATTTTGCGAACGGCAATTTCACTTTCTCTTGGCGTATGATCGCCACCAAAAAATAACAAATAATTTTTTTTACATATTATATTAATTATTACTTTATCTCTTTAAATGGTCTCTGGTGGTAATTATGGGTTTTTGTTGTTGTTGTTGTTGTAACATTAAAAACTGATACAAAACTGATTGAAAAGAAAATTGTATACTTAAATTTTGTATGTTTAATTTTGTATACAACAGTTTTTGTTAAAAAAAATCAATTTTACGAAAGTTTTGTTTATCAACGATAATCATAAAACTGGGCAATTTATGAAAATATACTTAAATATTGCAGTTATAAATTTAACGACCAATTAGTATAATATAAACAGAAATTTATTTAAAAAATTAAAATATTGCTGAGTAATTATAAGTAATTCTATTGACTGTGTAAGTGGATTTTAAAATAACGATTTATAAATAGAATAACGAATTATTGGAAGAATTTCCTCACAAAAGATAAAATATGCAAAGATATGGATATTATGTCTATGTGGCTCTCTATTATTACTAGCTCTCAAATGATCTAACGCCCAAAAGAAAAAAATGAAATAAACCCCAAAACTTTTTAGGCGTTAGTTCATATGAACTGATATGAAATATTATTAATATTTTCAAAATTAATTTAATTTTAACTAAAGTATTAATTATAATGTGCATTTAATTTAAAATTATAATTTTTAAACATAATTTTCGAGAATTATTGATTATAATTTTCCATTAATATCTCAAAATTATAATTAAATTTTAATTTATTTATGTACATTAATGTGCATTGAAGTAAATATAAATAAATTTACTAAATAAATTAATGACATAATTATATATATTTAAAAATTATTATAAATAATTATAAATTGAATTATTTGAAAAATATAATTAGTTGTCACAAGTTTAAGGAGTTTCTAAGCAAAATTAAAATATCAATTTTACAAAAAGCAAAATACATTTTTCTTTTAAAACAAATATAAAAACTAATGAATTTCGTTTTTATAAAAAATCTTTTAAACTTGAAAGATGTTTTTTTTTGGGAAAGGCCGATCACCATTGATTTTTTTTATTTGAAATGATGAAAGGTTAATCAGATTCATATTCAAAAAAACATGGTAATAAAAATATGAGGAACTTCATATGAGCTGTCAAATAGTTTTTTTTGATTAATTTATTATAAATAGTGAAATTAACGTTTTTATGGAAATAATTTATATTATTATTTAATGAAAGTGATTGATTCTTTAAAATTAAGAAATTTTGAAAATAATCTTTATCTTTCAAGAGATTTAACATTTAGATTAACATTAACAGGATAATATCAATGATTCTAAGTCTGAATGCAGTATTTTGGAAAATATACAGAACTCATATTTTTGATAAAAATTTCTGCCGAAAATAGTAAGTTTTTTGTAATAATATTAGAATTAACCCTTTATAGCCTAATGCACCTAATGGAAGGAGCTAACATTTATTTTTCACTAACATTGAAATTGGTTATCTTACTAATAGCTTCATTCTACTCCAATTTGTTAATATAACCATGCATTGAACAAAAATCAATTTACCATTACGGAACTAGAAAAATATCAACATGACTCAGCTCCTATAGCTGAAACAAAACATCCGAAAAAATATGAACCAACAATATCAAAATATTTAACTCATTCGTAAATATTCTTTTGGAAAAGTGATTTACGAAAATTTAGAAAATTATTATAAATGAATATATAAATGAATTTGTGTAAAAAACGAATTTGCATACAGTTTCGTAATTTTGGTAATTATTTGTGTGTAGATATAAATTAATTAAAGCATCAGAATTTACAATTATTAAATTTCGTAATACTGCAAAATGAATGATGATTTTTTATTTATAATCGCGTTTTTTGATTTACCTCACTGATCTCTCATAAACTTTACAACATAATCAAAAACCAACCTTAGTTGATCTGTGATACGAAATTATTTCCAGTATAATGTACAAAAGCATAAAATTTAATTCCAAACCAAATTACTATTTTTATAAATATAATAAACAAAAATCTAATGAAATTTTTTAGTTGATAATAAAGAAAAAAAATTTAACACTCCCTATAACTCCAGTCAAAAAAAAAAAAGCATTTTTAATTTAATTTATTAATTGAATAAATCTGAAAATTTACCACCCCTTGTGTTGGAAAAAAAAATAGCTTTGATTAAAATTCAATAACAAAAAAAAGTAATTGAATTCTATAAAATTCGAGAAAAAAAAATAATAATTGTTAAAATATTAGAAAAGAAAAGCTTTTACAAAATTTCTGACATTTAAAGATGAGGTCACACAACAACCACCAAATCCCCCAGTTATTGATTTTAAAATTTATACAAAAATTATTTTTTACATGAAAATATTCAGTTTTAAACGATCTGCTAGGTAAAATCGGTTTGAAAAACCAATAAAAATGATCTCAGATTCACACAATTTTAATAATATAGAAAATTAACTTCTCTATAGAATCAATAAAACTTTGTTTATAGATTTTTTTTTTGTTTTTCAATATCCAATTTTAGTTATGATTTAATATTATTATTATTTTTTGCATGACTATTTGATTAAATTTTTTTTTTTGTGTTTTGTATGCAATCAAAACTAAACCGATAACCGGCGACCTTTTACTAACAAGTTTGGACTAAAATAAATATTAGATATAGACAAATATTATAGTTTTTTTATTTACTTAGTATATAGAAATCGTGACTTATTTAAATGGATTTCTTTTATGATGGAAATTTATTTGTCGCTATAAATCATATTATATAAAGTTTTTAAGATAATTTATGTTGGAGGACTTTTCGTATTTCATTTTTTAATTAGATATTAAAGTGAATAATCGAAAAACATTGTAATTAATTTTATTGTTTGTTAAAAACTGGTTTTGGGGG
Organism: Empis stercorea; assembly: GCA_949752835.1. Lineage (NCBI taxonomy): Eukaryota > Metazoa > Arthropoda > Insecta > Diptera > Empididae > Empis > Empis stercorea. The sequence continues at coordinate 6,614,765 of OX457085.1, forward strand.
AATTTTTTTTTTTAATGTAAAATATTACCATAAATTTATCAAAAGATTATAAAAATCACAGTGATGATTTATGGCCTTTAAAGGTTGGAGTTAAGCTGGTCTATTGATCAAAGATTAATAAGATAATTTACAACATATACAGGCATCCCTCGTATAACACGGTCTTGTAAGGCACGGGTTCGATATTACACGGTACCAAATTTGAGATTATTATAACACGGATTTGATATTACACGGTTTCGTACAACACGGTTTCGATATAGCACGGAACGAATTAACCGTGTTATACGAGGGACGCCTGTACATATTTCAATTAAGAGTATGTTTTGTTTGGATAAAATAATTTTCAAATCAGGTGATTATTATATACAATATCGAATATCGATTCCTTTAAAATTTAAATTGATATTTTCCCCAATATAATGTAAGACGATTCTTTGGAAAAAAATTGAATTTGATTTGGAAAATGACTCAATTTGGTATTTATGATTAGGAATTGCTTTAAAAAAGGAAAATATTTAAACTATTTTACTTAAGAATGAGGAAAATTACTTATATTCATATTTGATCAAATATCGTTAGGGGAAATTTTGTGTTTTCCAGAGTTTAACTAAGAAATATATGCGTATTAATGTATATAATTGTTTCTGTTTTTTAGTATTTAGCTATAATAACATTTATAAATTATCAGAATTTTTCTATTTCTATTTGTCTTTTCGTCCAGTCCAACATATTAAAAAAAAAAGATTAACTAAAAAACGAATTTGCACTCAAACATTTTTCCATTCTGATGAGTATAATTTAATGTTTAAATAAACAAATCATCATATTTATAAATAAATATTTAACGATAATATTTATATAATAAATAATTAGAAAAACCAACAACTTTTCTTAATTATATTAAAAATGTTTATACAATTTTTATAATCTAACCATTATTAAATTGTTAATAATTTAATGTTAATTATTTAGATAAAAATAAAATCATGATGTTTTAATTATTAAATTTCTATTATTAAAAAGAATGAAAAATAACAAATTTCTTAATGTATAATTAATTAACGGGTGAACAAACTTTTCAAATTTATTGATTCAAGTATAGAAGCTATTAAATATTCTGTATAGTTTAGAAGAATGTGCAGAAATTTATGCTGTGAAGTAAATTTCGTACAAAAATTATAGGCAAACATGTAGTTAATATTTGAGATAATCGTTAAATCCGCACTATGTTATTTAATAAGATTTATGGCGTATACGATGTCTGTCAAATGGCGTACTATTATTGTTTATATGTCAAAATATATGTCAAAATCGGTTAAAATCAAGAACATTGTGCAGAGAAGCGTCCGAAATTCGAAACATTAAAACGCTGCGACCAGTCGAATGTCTAATTTTGGTGGGCATATTAACAATAAGAAATTTCGCATAAAAAATCATCCCGCGGCGTTTTAAATCCAATTTTTTATATATGTACTTACAGTAGAAATGTTCTTCTTACTGTAGAAATCTTAATTTAAAATTAATTTTAACAAAAAATATTTCTTATCTGATTTCCATATTATTACTCAAAAATATTATATTTCTTTGATTTTGTAATTAAAAGAAATTTTTCATATTGGATGAACTCGGATTTACTTAACATATCTAGATTATCCCAAAATAAAATAGGAAAAAACTAGTAACTTTAAAGTTAATCTTAAAATTTTGCATAATTTATTTTGAAATTATTGTTTTAGATAAAAATGGAAAAATTATTTTATTTCTATTCTCTTGACTCAAAACAAAATTTACATAAATTTCAAAAAATAAAAACAGAATTTTAAATTTTATACTACATAATGTTTTTCATAAATATAAATTTTAACACAGACAAAAAACTAAAAAATATAAAATCATAATAATCATAATAAAAAATAAAATTGTAATCATAATAAAGAAAATATTTTCATATTTTGCAATTTTTGTTTTATTTTACTTTCATTTTAATACATAAAAATAAAATTTATGTGCAAATTTGAAAATAAGAAATACGAATGTGAGTAACAAAAAAAAAATACTTCAACCTCACATAATGAAGAAGAAAAAAACTGCTATACGAAAATATATATGTATAAAAAAACATTAAAAATGCAGAGCAGCAGCATATAAAAAAAAAATCAAATTCACTTTCGTTTGGGAAAATTTTTTTTTGTAGTATCAAAAGAATTGAAAAACGCTGCTCCTCATGAAACAATAAATTAAATTGTGTAATATATAAAGATTTTTTATGCTATAGTTATGTAGTATTTATGTATATAAAGAAATTGAATGAAAATTTTTCCTTTCAATTTCAATTTATAACATTTTTTTTACCATGGCAGTTAAAAATAATTTTATGAGTATACCCGTATTCATAAGTTGCCAGTGAACCCTCTATTGGTATAAATCTGTGTATTTACCTTTATGCACTAAAGTTATATTTGATTTATTAATATGAATTTTGACATTTGCAATGAAAAAGACCAATCGAATTTCACAAAATCTAAATTCCATTTTTGTTATGCTCATTTAAGTATAATTGTTCTACTAGTTCAATTTCAGTTGTAATGAATATTGCAGAATCTGTAGCCTATTTAATGATTGCTTAGCCTCTGCCTATTTGAACTCTTTTTGCAATTAGGGCCACAATCAACACTACCAACCTATATGGCTGTTTTATACTAATTTTGTCCTAAAAGACTATTTCCATTATTTACTTTTACATTTATTTTCAACATTTTTTCGTACTGTCTTGTTTTTTCAAAATTTAGCATTTATTTTAAAAATAGACCCCTGCAGAATGAAATATACTCATGTATATGTTAAATATTGTTCAACTTACCAGATTAGATTTTCAAGCGTTCCTTGTAAAATTACTAGTCAGATTTTTTTTATGTATGATAAATAGGAGTTAGGTTCATTAAATGTACAAAATAATTGCATTTTCGGTATATGTACCTAATTAAATTTAATTGGAATATTTTGATGACAGAATCAATTTGTTAACATATAAAAAAAAACTTAGTTTAAAAACTAAAAAGCGACTAGACATATAAAAAAAATGTTGGTTGACCTCATGAACTTCACCTAACTTAATAAAATCAATGTTTTTTTTTTCCACAAATAAAATATAATCATAAAAATTAATTTATTATCGTAAAATATTTTCATTTTTTTATGCTTATTTACAAGTTAATTTTTAATGACAAAATAGTAAAGCAACATAAATGTCAAAATAATGTCTACGATATTGGTTAATTCTAATAAAATTAATTAGTTTTATTGTAAAAGTATAATAAAAATTATTATTTTTTTTGTATATCGTAATAAATGAAAATGTCCACAAAAGAAAACATAATTTTCATGTTATATCTTTCGTTTAACGATTAGGTATAATAGCAAAGGATGGTATATAAAGAAATGTACTTTAATATATTTAATAATAGTTAAATGTAGGAATATTTAAAATCGCAAGAATAATCTGCACTTAAGGATCGCCTTACTCAAAAAAAAAAAACATCACATGGTTAATTTACGTCGCCAAGAGACTTCAAAAAAAGTGAATTTTAGATTTAATAGATTCAACTCGGCGGGTTAGCGCACAACGCAAAGACCCTATTTCGAAGACGATAGCAAAAGCTAAAAAATAATAATAAGAAATTTTCTTTAAACTATAATTATACGATTTTTTTTTATACGAAATAATATTTAAATAACATTCAATAAATTTAATAGAATTGAATCATGAAATTTTCAAATTTTAAAAAAAGTTTCTGGAATGCATAGAGTCTACGTCTGCAATTTTGCATTTATGGCAATAGTTTTAATAAACAAGATAATTTACAATTTATACCAATAAAAATTGTGTAAATAAAATTGTTCCATTCATTATTGTTGTTTTTTTTGGAATTTATATACTTTTTTATTACTTTTCACATAAAAGAAAATTTGATTTTTTTTTAGTACATATTATTATTATATTTTTTATGTATATTTTTATGTACAATTGTTAAAAAAAAAACTATTTTACAAACAACTTGTATTTTCTTTATAATTTTTAGTGTTTAGATGAAAAATAATAAAAAGTTTGCATTAAAAATTAAGTTACAGAAATATGAAGACTGAAATGTCTTTGAATGAAAATTTTTTAAAGAAAATTTTATAGTTTTTTGATAAATATTTTATGTATGCATTTGAAAAAGTAAACAGAGATAAAGCATAGATAATAATATATTATCTTTGACTTGATAGGGAATGAATTACTATAGTCATAGTTATAATTAAAATATTTTTAGTTGTAAATATTTTAATCACAAATTAGTTGTGATTAAATATTTACAACTATATAGCTTATTGTGTATAGTTGCGGTTGCATGTGACGTTCATTCAATACGCGGCCAATGCATCGATGTCATTTAAATTGACTCAGCTTTAAATTAGTTAATTAGTACTTAGTAATAAAATATGCAGCAATGTATATATTAAGACTGGACAAAATGCTATAGCGATCGAGTCCAATTGCTGATAACAAATTGATTGGCTCATTGCAAAAACCATTAACTTTTTTCAATATATAGTTTCTCCAGTGGAATTTATAGTTCGGAATAGTTCGGAAGATTACCTATAATTGGTAGGCCCAGGCACATATCAGGCCGCTATTGAGCCGAAGAATAAGAAGACAAAATGTACCTATAATATTTGTGAGTTATTTTCGTAACATTAACAACAAATCTACATAAATTATGAATTTTAAATTATTTAAATTATAAATATTAATATTAATATTTTAATATTAATTATTCATGTATACTAACTAATTCGACAATTACCTATATATTTAAAATTATGACCTAAAAAGCTTTTAAATTATTTTTAAAATATTTGATTATCTTTCATTTATTGATTTCAAAAAAATTTTATGAAAATTTATACGAATAAATGTCCAAAGTAACCTAGATACAAATAAAATATAAAATCTGCCATCAAAATTTGTATAAAAATCGCTTTATATTCTTTAACGAAATTCTTTTATATAAATATTAAGCTATAAAATATAAAAATTATAAATTTGCTGACTTACCTTAAAAATATTTCATTAATTTCTGATTTCTGGTAATCCAATTTAATTTTTTTTTGTACAACTTATTTCTGAAAAAACAAAAAAATAAACACATAAAAAACATTTAAAAATTGTTTTTAATCAGAAAAAAAACATAACAATTGTAATAAAAAAAAATTAGACACATAATCAATCACTAAAATATAAATTAAATTAGAATTTTTTTTTAAATTAAATGAACCTAAAATAATTAATTTTACATACAAATCTTTATTATACAAAAAAAGATTGTCAGGGTCATATGCATCTATCTATATGTGTAACTAATCTATCAATTTTTGCGGAAAAAGTATTTACCAGAACAAATTAATCTTAAATATATTTTATAGTGTTTGTTCTAACCTGGATTTAGTCTTATATTCAAACATTATAATTCTTTATAGAACTTTTAAAACTTTTAAGGAAATTGTATAAGAGATCTCAATGCCGAAATAAAGAATTAATCTTGGAATATTTCTTCTCCATTTTCCATTTTCTAAAATATGTTAAATTGTGTAAGTTAAATATTCAAGTTAGATAGTGTAGTCTTTTAACTTTTTGAGTAAAAATTAAGAGTATCCTATAATATTTTTCTTGAAAAAATCAAATTTCAAGAATCTAGACGAAATTTACTTATTACAATGTGGAGTTTTCTCAAAATTAAATCTGATTTAAATTGTATTTTTCCATTACTAAATAATTGATTTATCATTTATGTAGTATAAATAAAGAAAATACTAATTTTGAAAAAGAAAATTAGATTAGTTTAAACAAAACTGAACTAATAAACTGATTTTGCTTAAATCCTTTTATACAATATACATACCTCCCGTTTGGTATGAATGATATATAAAAGTAGTCACATATGTAAAAACTTAAAATATACGATATTAAAAGTATGTGGAATAGTTCCTAAGATTTAACTAAACTCTTTTATATTTAAATTATAAATATTTATTATCAGATTATTTCATGAACAAATTAAGTAAACTACAAACCAAAAAAATGCATATTTCATAAGTAATAGCAACCTAGATTTATTTCTAAACAAAAGTTACATTAAACAGCAGATTATTTAATATTTTCTACAATTTCTGCAAAAATGTCAACAATAACAATTTTTGCTACTGGAAATGCACAAAACAATAACAAAAATTGATTGACAAACATAAATATTTTCAAAAAAATATTCTCTAATAAAGTTAAAGCATAAACATAGCATTAAAAATTAGCATATACATTTAAAAAAAATTGCAGCAACATAAATACATAATTTCATCAATAATATAACAACAAAAATAGACAAAACTATAATCTAAATAAACAGAAATATAAAAATATTAATGTCTAAAAAAAAACCTAGATTTACAAGATACTTTTATGTGGCCCGACAACTAAGTTGACATTTATACAATAATTGACAATTTTATATTGTATAAAATTCATAACAAACAAACAATAATAAATAATGAAATTTTCTTGTATTTTGTTTACCGGTGGAAATAACTTAATTAAAGGTAAATAAAAACATACTCATTGGTAAAATAAACTATGAAAAATAATATAACGAATTTATGTTTTTTATAATATTTTTATCTGTTGTTCAAAATGAGAATTTATTCCATTTAATAGACAATTTTGCATATATGATAATTGACAATTTGATAAATTTAAAAATGTCATAACACAAAAATATTTCTGTAATGTAAAAAAAAAGGATTGATGAACAATACTACTTTTATGGTACATTCACACTATATACACCGGGGGCTCGGCTTGCGTCGCTAATTGGGACCAAAAACCTCGATATGCGTCGTAACTGACTTGTTTTTATAAAAATTAAACAAATGAAATATGTGGGAAATTTCTGAAAGGTTTGGGAAAAATCTTAAACAACGCAAATGGAAATATTAATGATGTAGCTTTGAAATATCGAAATATCGAACATCGAAAACGACGCAAATCGGGGCGACGCAAATCGAGGCCCCGGTGTATATAAAATAATAGACCGATGATGGCTTAGTTAGTGTGTAGTGTAATATCCAGTATAACATTTTCAAAATTTATGAAAATGTTATCCTGGATATTAAAAAAACTGTCATGACAATTAAGTACTTTGTTATTGTGCAATTCGTAATTATTTGTCAAATCAAATTCGTTACTTTTTAAATCAAATTAAACATACATATATATTTCGAATAAATGCTTTGCCTTATATTAGTTATTTGGTAAATCATTAAACTAAACATTAATTTGCCACCTGACTAATGACTAATTTTTATTTGATGTCAAATTGCACATTTTTAATTGCATAATATCGACGACAAAGAGCAGCTTAACCCTATTAAATATGATTTCATTTTTTCGGAAAAATATTTCTACTATATATTGTCATGAAGATGACTTCAATAAAGGTTTAAGGGCATAGTGTGAATAACACATTAAAATTGAATTATGATAAAAAAATATATGAATTTTTTTAAATCTTGTTATTCTTAATTAAACATTTCGATATTTAAAAGTATTTTTTTCGAACATAATGGAAACAACTTTTTTTTGTCTTTCACCTTAATCATTTTTTAAATATATATATAAAAAAAAACCCAGAGTAAAAAAAATATTTTGGTATTTTTTTTTTAGGGAAACATAAAACTTTCACTTAAGTAAATTTTAGCATTAAAAAAAAAAATATTATGTATTTTTTAAAAAAAGATAGAAAATCAAACTTTACTGATAAAAATGGAAACCTTTTGTTTTGATTACTTTTGTTTTTTTTTTTTCGGTTTTTTGGTTTTTTGCACATAAAACAGCATAAAAACATTAACAGAAGAAAAAAAAATGAACTGGAACAAATAGAAATTTTCTGTAAATAATTTAGGTACCAAAATAGCCTTAGCATAATTATTAAATACAAGTTTGTTTTTTTTTTTTTTATGATCGTCGTTACTTTTATTTATTTATTTAAGTTTTGGGTATGTTGCCTTTTTTGGGTGGTATAAAAAACTGTTGGGTGTAAAAACATTTAAAAAAAAATTTAAAAAAACAATTAAATGAAAATTAAGGTCATTTTCGTCCACAAAAAATAAAAATTTGTAAATATAAAAAATTGTTGGATAGAAAAATATTTTTATGCTATCTAATAATTAAAATTTATGAACTAGAAAAATTCAGAGCATTTTAGAAAATCTTAGTTTTCATAAAAACATTTGAGATTCATTTTTTTGATTATTATGATCGTGTAACAATTTCATCATTATTTTTATTTAAATGTTTATCAAAAAATTTCAATCAATTTCGTGTGTACTTTTATACTGAAGTTTTGTTTGGGAGATAAAATTATAATGTACAAAAAGGTGGACATAAATTAAGTAGGTAAATCTTATCATGTTATTTTTTGGTGAAATTTGAATTTAATTAACAATTTTTGTAGTTTTGGTAACCTAAATTCTAAATTAAAAATTTCATTTTTCTATATTTATCCAAAAATTATAAGAAAATAAATAATTAATTTTGAAAATTAGTCTTTAGTGTTCACTAGAATAAATAAAATATCTTAATAGCAAGTAATTATTGCTTAATTTCATTGTTCTTAACTCTAGAATTCAATATTTTATAAAGATACCAAAACAAATTCTAATATCTTCGCATATGGAATTGACCAAATATTTAATTATTATTTGACAAATTCTTATTTACATAAATACCACAAATTTATTTAAATACCATAATTATGATTCGTTAAGCAATAAAAAATATAGTACTCAAAGGAATATAATTATTCTAAATTGCATTAACAAAAATAAATTCTAATTAAAAATCCTTTTTTTATTTAAAATTTTAAATTTTGCAATGAACAAATCCACAAAATTTATTTTTTAAAATAAATAAAATTTAATTAAAAATATTTAAAATATATAAATTTTGTATATATCGATCAATTATTTGATGATTTTTATCTTTAACAAAATGTTATTTTGAAATTGACAGTTTTTTTTAACAAACCACAAAAGTTTTCACCTACGATTTTCAAAAAAAAAAAATAACCTTTTTTTTCTGTTTGTTAGTTAAATGATGTGCAATTAACTAAAATAAATGGTTTTCATGTTCATTTTCAATATTTTAATACTATATTATTTTAAAAAAGGTTTTTTTTTTGTGAAAATTATTTTAAAAGGTAAAAAATTTTGCTCATTTAGATTTGCTTTTAAATTATATATTTTACATTTTTTTTTTGTATTAATAGTGTTTTTCCAACTTTATTTTTTTTTTGTAATGTTGACAAATAATGCTAATGAGGGATAATGATTTAAAATATATACATACCGTATAGTAAAATAGGGAAATTTTGTAGGTTTGGTAAGCAAAACACAAAAAAAAAGGTAATTTCTAGGGTAAAACCTACGTAGAAAAAAATTATTATAAATGATTTTTTATCATCAAAATGTTAGCTTTTCGTTGTTATGGTTAATTTTCTTTCTATTTGTATAACTAATTATTGTCAATTAATATTAAACAATAATATATATATATAAAAAAAAGGTAAAAGTTTTAAATTTTATATTTTTATGTTGAATAACAAAGAAATTTTCGAATAGATATTTTAAAAGCATAGATAATTTTAATATAAAATATTGAATATAAGGCTTTAAGTTTGACCATATAAAATTTAATTAAACATGAAAGAGGTAATCAATTATTTCCGTATGATTTAAATTTGAATTCTATATTTTTCGTATGGTTTTTCAGCGCCATTTTTCATTAGCAATTTTAGCGATTCATTATCCTAAATATAATATTTTCTTTTTAATTTTCTTTAGATCATCAGTCGTATGTTATGGTTTGTGCCTACTTTTTAGAGGATTTTCCAAAATTATATGGACTCCGAATCATAGATTATTCTCTAGTAGTAAAGCAACTATTTTTGTAATTACTAGACTAATCAATATTTCGGTTTTATAGTGAATGCAATTCCAGTTAATCGCGACTTTTTAAAATAACATTGCTGTGTACTATGACAATCACACACCAAGACAATTTATAATTTACCACAATTTTTAATCTTTCTTTCTTGATTTCTAATCTTAAGAAAATGAGAAATAAAAATTTTTTACCAATTTCTGGTTAATGATTATTTACCTATTTGTATTTATATATTTATTTATTACAAGAAACAAAACAATTATAAATTATACAAAACTTATGATCGATTTTAAATTACAATCAATAAAAATTCACCAAAATTTCCAATCAAATGATAACAAAAATTTAATTTAATTTTATGCCAACCAATCATACCAAATATAAATTAACTACTTATTAAAATTGCCAATATTTAATCATAACAAATAAAAAAATGGAGGACAATCTGATGATTAAAATTATACATAATTACAATTTAAAAGGAAATTATTACCAAACCAAAAATTTTATATTTAAAAAATTTTCTCATATATAAAGAATTTTGAAACCAAATTGAAATTATTCACATTAATTTTATTTATTCTGGTCAATAATTTATTTACATATATTTATCATCCAATACGATTTTATTGTAGAAAAAAAATTAATAAAAATATAAACAAAGATTTATAATGGTTTATAATCGTGACCTATGAGCTGTCCACCAGAAATAAAGTTAATTATTTATAATGCATTTCTGAATTAATCATTTTCAATTTTTCCAATTATTATTTAAATGCACTTTAATTTTTGTCCACGCACTAAAAAAGTCAAATAAATAATTTTTTAAGTACATTTTTTTATTGTTTTTAATAATATTTTTTAACTTAAGAAATTTAATTTTAAACACGGAATATTTTTAAAAATAAATTAATGGAATTTATCACAAACAAAATTGTTTATTTATGGGTTGGGGGGTTAACCTTTTTCTGCAAAATATTAAGTATATTTTTCAATTTTGATTTAATGGGTAATTTATGTTGAAAAATATTATGCAATTAATTTTCATTATTTTTTCAGCAAATTTATTGAAAAGGATTTAAATGGCATTAAATTTTATTACCACCGAAAAAAAAATCAATTACGGTATAATAAAATATACAAAAAGGAGAAATGATATTTTTTTATGAAATATGGAAAATTGCTTGTTTTATTATTGCCACATAATGACATAATTTTATGGTTTTATAATAAAGCTTTCATGAATTGAGGTCATTGATAAAATTTCCTTTTTCGAAGTTAAATTAATAAAAATAATTGTGAAATAATTTGATCAATTTATTTATTCAGTAAAATAGTATAATATTTGACCTTCTAGTACTAGTATAAGCTTTTACCCATTTGATGATAAGAAAACTAATTTCGTGTAGCTTTTCAAAGTAAAATTTATTTGATGTGAAGATGAATATTTTAAGTAGTATTAAATTTATCGATTTCCTGAGTAGGGAATCGATTCTTTAAGTAGTATTTTATTTTTAAATATTATTGGACCAAGTATCGGTGTTATTCTAATTTAACTGAGCTTGAAATGAGTACTAGTAATAAAATAAGCAGAAATGTAAATTTTAATACTGGGAAAAATGAAAGGGGGTTAGAGTTCAATTCCTGATAAAAAAGCAATTAACTTGTTAAAAAAATTTTCTCCGCTACAGACGAATTTATGGTAATAAAATTATAGTTAGTCCAAAATTTCAAAAGAATGTCGAGCACAGCTACGCCTGGGCTGTAGAACGACCTAATAATATTATTCATAACAAAATTAAGTTGAAATTGAAATGCAACTTTAAGTAAAGGGCATCCAAGTTATGTTAGTCTATATAATTTATCCTTCGTTAAATTTATTTGGGCAGGGTGTCTAAATACTTAAGCCTCGTCAGTTAGCTATATATGATTATCCAATTTTTCAAAAAAATCATTTGAGCAGTACAGAATACCCATAAACATCTTTATATAACATTGTAAATTTTATATAATTCTAGTCAAATTATGAAAAAGTCTTCAAAAATAAAAGAAACCAAACCAAAACAGAAAAGTCCAAAAAATAATCAATAAAATTGTAAACTTTAAATGTTTCAAATTCTTTTAAAATCGCTTTCCCCGATAACAATAATTATTAATCCTATTTTTTTAGCAATTACTTATATAAATTGATATATCAATCAAATATCAAAACTAATTTATTAAAGTAATATTTATATTACAAAATTTTTTTTGCAATATCATTTCGAATTAAAAGAAAAATCGAGATAATTATCTTAAATTACTCTATTATTTTTATTATTGAAATATAATTTTATAGATTAATTGTTTGTCTATATACTTTTTCTTTCGATCTATTTATCCTCATTTTTTTTTTTTTATTTGATTTTGTTTAATTTTCCATTTTTCTCTTTCATTTAACATTTTAAAAAATGTAATCGTTTCTTTTAAAAACAATTGTAATAAATAAATGTTCTTCGATTAATTAGATTTAACATTTGAGTTTTTCCTTTCATAATTTTTTACAGGAAAACAATCAAAACAAAAAACAATTTTCTTTTAAGTGATGTTTGATTTGTGTTTTCTTTTGAAATAAATATTTCAAATATTTTAACAATAATATTCGTCGTAGTAACATATATACGAGTTATGTTTTCCTACTATTTTAGCATCTTCTTCTATCAACACTGCAACAGTTTTTCGCTTGAATTGGGACGACATATTAACATTATATAAAAGAAGAAGAAAACAACCAAGAAAAGAAGAAATAAAATTCATAGAAACATAACAATTTATATATATATGTACATAATATATGTTTTGCTTTAATGTTCCATTTCAATGATTTTGTGCAGCAAAAAAGAAAAATTGTTTTTCTTAGTTTTTTTTTTTACTTAAAGATCTTATGATGATAATAGGTAAAAAAAAATTGTTCGTATTTATTATCTATAATAAAAAGAAAAATGTTATAAAGCGAGTGATTTCTTAAAAGCTAAAAAAAGAATTCTTGATACGATTTCCATATGAATGAATTTTGACATAATGAAGATAAAAACTGTTTTAATAATTTTGTTTTTCTTATATGTACATAGTTTTTAAGTATATATACAAAATAGTTTGTACATATATATAATTCTGTTTTATTATTTATGCAATAGCAGCAATAATTTTCTTTTCATTTTATTTCTTTCGAAAATTTAAAATGCAGTCGAGTTAAATGAATTTAATTGAATAATAAATAAGTAGGTATTTTTACAAAATATTTAATTATAATACGAATACCACCTACAGTACTTATTAGACAGTCATGCATTCATTTACTTTGGTAATAAAGTAACATGATGTAATGACCGTGACAAGAGGAAACTCTTTAGCCATTGCTTGGCGTGTGCGAGAGTACTTCAATCAACTTGATATAAGAATTTATGTCTAGAATATAAAATATTATTATAAACTTTCTCTAAAACTTCAAAATAAATTTAATTCAAATATAGGAATATGGCATGTATACGAAATTATAGCATTAAGGACTCGACTTGGGTTGTAGTTTTCCGATTATTATATTTCTAATTCTTATACTAGTCGAAACTGGTAAGCTCCTAATTGAGAAATTAAAGGATAAACCTGAAAATATGCTTAAAAATTTATTCAATTATTTTCACCATAAAATTTTAATGTAAAAAAAATTTAAATCAACGCACTTCCGTGTATAGATTTTTTGTCTACTACAACACAAAAATTTATGCATACATTTTTATCTGACTTTTTTTAATTATTATGTGAATAATTTACCTATTTAAATTAATTTGAATATTTGTTGAAGTTCATTAATTGTTATTATATGTTAATTTCATATAAGAACATAAAAACAATTAAATGTTTTTGTATACGGTACCATAGAGTTATTTAATTTATTGCCAAAAATTCAATTGCACAATTAAATTTTTAGTTACTTTTATGTTTATAGAATTATTTATTTGGATTTGTACAAAACTATATTAATTAGAATGTAAAGATATATATTAGGTTTTTTGGAAAAATATAGTAAAAGTGATGAAATTTTAATCGTGTACCAATAAAACTGGAAATATAACATCAAATAGTGATTGTAATATTTTGTCTGGGTAAGAAAATAATATAATCCATTAACACGCAGTTTTACTATTCGTCAACCAACAAATTTGGAAATTCAAAGTAACGACTTTCATCTTTCGCCAAATTGCCAACTCATTTACTTAGAATTTTCTGTTTATTTACAATAACTTCACCTTTCATAAGAGTCACAGTCATCAACGTATTAACGTCTGAAACTACCCTAATTTAATTACAAAGTCAATATTATAAAATATCCAAAAGATTTCAACAAAATATTTGAGAAAAATAAAAACAGGTCAAACTATAAATTTTGCTTACCTGGAATATGTTAAATTTGGTTTAACCATTTCAGGTAGCAAAAAGTTAACTGTTCAAATTTTATGATGTTAGAAATTAAAATTAATTAAAAACAGTTTTATTTATATTTTTGCCAGTCTGAACTGATAATATATTATCATCTCTGCTTATATTAAAGCTTGCCTTAACCTCCAACAAAATTTCAAGGTAAGTTTTTTTTATATATTAAACTCCTGTTTTTCTAACTAACAACGTTAAAAAACATCTTTTTTTTTATCAGACTAAACATTTTATTGGTCTTGTCATTTTTTTAGTTATTTTTTATTATTAATTATATAAATAAAAGTTTTAATAAAATTTCATTTCAATTTCAAGGTTAACAATTTCTTATTTAACGGATTAAAAAAAATTTATTTGATTTAAATTAAATAAAACAGGTAAAAGTTTATTAAAGATTCTTAGTTGCTTCTTTAAATAAATTTTATAAAATTTATTTACAAATAATTAATTAAGATTACACAGAAATAATTAAAATTTTATAATGAAGATTTATTAAAAAATTTGGTAATTAATGGAAATATTTTAAGAATATTTAATATAAATTTATAATTTGAGATGTAACAATAATTTCTGTACATTATGCCAGCATTTTTCTGTCATTATGAAAATAGAAACTCTGAAGCGAAAAAGGATCATAATAAATAAGTGATCAATTTGACAATTTATCTCACTCTTAAAACAGAATAGAAAAATATGAAAAATCTTAGAGAATTTTTGTCATCGATATACATCAAATTAATTAAGTTGTGGGAAAAATGAATAACTAATTAAAAATGATTGATTCCAAAAAGAATTTTTTTCCAATATAGAAACTATATTTCTGATATCGCAACATAATGAAAAGCTATTATTATTTTTCTAATAAAAATTTCCAAAAGTTACTCAAACTGACATGAATTGTACACTAGCCTAGCCGGTACAATAGTTGGAATTTAAGAAAATTACAAACGAACTATATCGACAATATTCAGGATGATTAAAGTGTGTTGGCAAATTTTTCACTATATTAATTTAGGTATACACTAATTTAGAAACTTCCTGAACACTTTCCAAAAACAAATTGTCATTCTTAATTCATTTAAACAACATTTACCATTTAATTAAAATAGAAAAAAAAAACAAATCAATTTATGTTTTAATAAATAAATTTAATTCTTAGTCATCCATAAACGATATAATAATTTTTATAATAATTAATTTATCTATTTTATAGCCAATTTTTTTCACTTGTTTAAAGAACTTGATTTTCTGGTTAACATAAAAAGGTTTTTATTTGCAAAAACTAATAAATGATCTCTGAACACATAAAAACATCATAGCTGAGAAAGACATTGATTAACAAATATTATTTTACTTGATTTATGTTGCACAAAAATATTACTATAAGCAACAGATTCTTAGACAAGTTTTTAACATAATTTAGATATTATCTATTTATCTATGTATATACAAAAATTGTTTTTAACTTGTAAATTAACTTCGAAAGGAAATCATTTTCAATGCTTTTAAGCACTAAAAAAACATATCCACATATAAAAATTATGTACAATACTTCTTTTTCTAGATTATGACTTCTTTCTAATGTCTTTTCATCTCAGTCTTCTATACATACATTTTTTTTTACTAGCCAGTCAAGATTTTTTGTATTTAGAATTATGTATTTAATATTTTTATGAATAAAACGTATACGAACAATTATATGAAATCGTATGCATATAAAGATTGTCCTAGTTTTTAAAGTTTTTAAATTAGAAAATTTTAAAATTCGCAATGAAATTTTACACAAAAACTATTTAAAATTTATTTTTCATTTTTTCAGGACAATTAACATTTTAATTTATGTTTTGCTAAAAGTCATATGGAAAATCATGTTAGATTTAACTTCAAAACTTAATTTACATGTCAGAAGGTATAATTATTATTTTCTAAATAAAATATATATTAATTTTCTGAGAATGGAAATTATTAATATTACAAGTGTTTACCCGAATATTAATACATATTTGTTTTGTATTTTGTGGTTGTTTTTAGTTTTAGAGAATTGAATTTTGGTCCTAATCCTAAATTATAGATATGTGACCAAATAATCTGAACAGAACCTATATTGGTTATTTACATAATGTCGAAATAGAATTTAACACAAAGAATAGTTCAGTCTCTGTAATTTGACTTATTATCCATGGCCTGATGTCAAAATAGGAATATACAATAAAATTTTCTCTTGGTTCTGAAGTGTATACAATTACAGTGAATTTATCATCAATTTGCAACTAAAATTATATCAGCACATATCGTAGATTTCTGAACTAAAATGTAAAATTCTTATGTACCTTTGACACTTTAAAAAAGCAATATCTGTATTCACCAACAGGAATGCATTTGAAAACTACTCAGAAGTTAAACTTAAACTTTTGTAAATTAAACTTTCAAAATCCATGATTGCACCATCTAACTATGCAACAGAAAAAATAAAAATATACTTAAATTTCTACATCACACATTTCATCAAATTTTAACAAATTTAATTAGTATTTTGTTCATCCCAAGGTCTGATATGAAATTAAAAATATATTAAATCATTTAATCATAAATAAAATTTATTACTTTGTTGAAAACTCGTATAATAATTAACTGCAAAATATCGATATATAATCAATTCTTTTTATGATATTACATAACATCGAAAACCTATTGTAAAGCTGATTCTTAACAAAATCGAAATAAAAAAAAATATTTAATATTTGCTTAAATAAAAGCTTGTAGATTAATAAATCATATAACAACAAAAAAAAAATCGTGAATAGCCAGAAAAAAATATCATTTAATTAAATTAAAATTATTCAAATTTAGCTTATTTGAAAAATAACAAGTTTTTTCTGTAGAAATCCAGTTTTGAATTTCAAAAAAACCGCAAACAAAATAAAGCTTGAATATATTTTTTTATTAAATTTCTAAGTCCCCTCTAAATTATATCTATGTTTTTCTAATACACATATGTGTAGATACAATATGTTTCAAAATGTCTCCAAGAATTACAATTTCCGTGATTTCAATATATTTCCTTTAAGTAGAAAATATTATTTTGAATTTAACTTACTGCAATTTATGAATCCAACAATTACACTGATTATAATAATTTTAATATATTTCTAAAAATTAAAATGTTTCTTCTGTGGAAATTGAAAATAAAAAATTTTGCAATCCAATTTTCTTAAAATGTCACTATTTTAATGCATTTTATCATTTTTTCAGTAGCTATTAAAATTGCAAGACAATAATTATCTTGTAATTCAAGACTTTCAGTATTCAAATTTATATAAGTTTCAAGAACAAATCTAAAAATGGGTCTTAAAAATTAATAAATTTGAGCTCCCAATTACATATATCTATAATCTGTCTATATACTCTCTTACTGAAAGCACTTAAGTCAATTTTCACACATTTTCAAAACCGTTAATACAAAATGTGCCAATAAGACTACATACTTCTACATTGTTGACATTTTCATTTAAGATTGTTTGGGTATAACATTGTATCTTCCTCTTCTGTTAAGTTTGAAATTTTAAGAATAAAAAAGAAAATGAAAATGTCAACAATGTAAATGTGATTTAAAGTTATTAATTACCAAATTATATTGAACGCGAAATTGTTCTCTATATTGTAATTTGTAACAGAAACATTGTATAATTTCAATTTCAAAAGAACTAAACACATCTGTCCATCAATTAACCTAATGATATCAAAAATATGTCCAAATTATTAAAGCTCATTTAAATTTTATGATAAAAATTTTAATTAATTCATAATGAAGAAAAATATAAATTTCTATTGATGACCATATTAAGTGACTAAAACAATATATATCTGAAACACTTATTTAAACAACTTTGATTATAAATTATAATAATAATAAATTAAAGAGATTTTTTTTTGGCAAAATAACCTTTTATGGATTGCATATCATATTTAAATTAACTTCTGCTAAATAAAATTAGCATGAACTTTTAATATTTAAAATATTTTTGAAAGAATTTAACAGAATATAACAGTTTTTTTTTCACCATTTTAGGAAAACAAACATATTTCTCCTAGTAACCACAATATACATATACATGGTATTAAAGTACCAACATATTTAAAACATCTGTCTAATTATTATCTTACATCATTTCAATTCTACATACATATACATATATCTCTGATGTATTATAAATTTCTGCCGTATGTATTTACATATACATATATAAAATAAAAATTAACATATAAATTAGAAATTAAATCGGCCATCAACTGATTACAAAAAAAAAAAAAAAAAGACGATTTCATCTGTGACCTCTATTAATGCAAAACCAGCATAAAATGTAATATTATATACTATACATCCCAATATTTTTCAATATTTTGCTGCTTATAAATACAAAGTTGTTGTTAAGCATATGAGGCATTTGGTAATTGAAAAGTTGTTATTTTGTAATTTTGTGAAATTCTTTATTTTTTTTTTGCTGAACCGGTTCACCAGTAAAATACTATTCTTCATCAAAACTCTCTCAAAGAATCATCCTCCGTTTTTTTGAATCTTTTCGTAACGATGAGTTCAATTAATTTCTCTCAACTTCTGTCAATGAAGATATATAGAAACTTGTTTATGGTGAAATACTTTTATTAATGCTGATTCCATTTGCAAGTTTTGTCGTCATCATGCTATGACGAAGGAATTGACTTTAATGTTATTTAAAGTCTCACGTAAGGTAAAAATAATAATAATAATATTTACCTATATACAAAAAAAAATAATATAAACATTATCTGCATAATATTTCCCGTTATACGGAAAATGCTAAATTTTTTTTCTTTTATGCTTTTTATGTAATGTTTTTATTAATGCAGGTCGACATTTTTTTTTTGTACTGAAAAACTCTGCAAAAAATTTGAATAAAATATCTTTTTCTTGCCGGATAAAATAAAATGATAATTAGAATGTGTAATTAAATTGAATTTTTTTTAAGTCCCACTATAGCTACAATAGCTACTACATTAAAAATCGTTTTTTGTTTGAAATTTTGGTTTTAAATTAGTTTATATAGATATTTAAATTTACATAAAAAATGTTTTGAATTTAATTGTTTATGGAGAAATTTCAATAAAAAAAATTGTAACAATTTATAAATATAAAATAATTGCCATGTTAAATATTTATAATTTGTTGAAATTTTGTGTTGTTATTATATTAATAAATAAAACAAAAATGTTTATGGAAATAAATTATAATCATTAGTTATAAAAATCACGTTAATAATGTAGAAACCTTTTTGAAAAGAGTTCATATAATTTTTGACTGTTACAACTTACAATACAACAAATTCAATTTCTTAAATTTGCAGGAAATCTGAAAAATTGAAATTGTCATATTTTGTCAATGGATTTTTAAAAATATTGGTAAAATAAAATGAACAAAATTGAAATATACATTCTACTGTCCACTGAACACTTTTCTTTTCCTAAAAAAATCTCTTGTCCTTTTGACACGATATTCTTCTTCTCTTGTCGAAGAAAAATACTGTGTCACGATGTCTTCTGTGTCACGACTCCACAGCGTTGTTCTTCTCTCAGGCTATGGCTGTCTTATAAATCTTATAACCTGTATCGAAATTGATACCTTTGTCTTGAGGCAATCCCCAAGCTCCATGACGGGATGCAATACTTTAATAATATTTTGGATTGTTTATGGAAATAATTGCTTCTAGAAAGGGGTATAAATTTTTGCAATCATTGTATTAGATGTAATTTAATACTCATTGGTATGGAATTGTAATACTGATCACTGACTGAGTTTGCAGGATATCTACAGTCTATCGATATATTGGAAATCCATATATTTTAGTCGATAGCATTTGTGACTTTCAAAAATTAAGTTTCAAATTCCTATAATACCCCAATAATTCGTAACAGAGTCTCTAGTCCGGTTCTACTTTAAATGAGGTACTTTAAAATTTGTATAGAAAAGCATTTGTTACAGATTTGAAAATGTTATTTTACAAAAAAACGAAAATGTAGCGCTGTTTATGTAATTAAAAACAATCAGCCATTTCCTAGTAGTTTCAATAATTAATAATAATCAACATTTTAAATGCCCCTTTCCTCACATAACCATTCAAAAAATAAGAACATTTCGATCATGAAAAGTCAATTTCAAAAACTTTAACTATAAAACTAAAAATCTGTTCAAAATTCATAAATCCAAATACTACTTGAGTATTTCTAATGTTTCTTATGCAACTCACACAAAAATACCCAAAAAATAAATTGAAATAAATTGTTTTCATAATAAATTATATCTATGCGAGTTTGTTTACAAATTTATCTAAAAAAAAAAGTACACTTAAAAATGCACAAAATGTATGAGCACTTAAAAATTAGTGTTTTTTTGTGGATTATTGTTTATTGTTCCTATTTTGTGATATGTTTCACTTAAAGACGATGGCCTCTTTTTTTTTTTTCTCTACTACAAGTTCATTGTGTAGATTTTATGAAAAACTTGCACGTTCAATCTCATAGGCCCAATATTAATTTGATTTTTTTTATATTTCTTTGCTTTTAATCAAAAAATATTGTGACTGAAAACTAAAAACCTGATTTCTAATATTTATATGGTTTTTTATTATCCAGAGGTGCTATTAAATATTGCAGCCCAGGTAAACGAGGTTACAAATTTATTTATAAATATAAACAAACGAAAAAAAGATTTCTTAATTGACTTTTTATTAGATTCCTCATTGACACTTTATTTGTTTTTCATTTTTATAATATTTGGAATAATTAAATAGAGAAATTATTATGTTTGTTTTGTGATAAAAACCGAAAAAAAAAGTAAAATGTTTGGAATGCAAAAAAAATAATCACAATTTTTATAATTTAATACTATAATTTTTTTTGTTCATTATAATTCAATTAACATATTTATTTTGATTATATTAAGTATTAGGATATATAGCTATACATTTATTCCGGGAGAAATAGCATAGAAAATTTAAAATTATTATTTTTTACACAACATTTTGAAATTGTAAAGTAAATAAATTTTAGATGGAATTGGTGTTAAAATTATGTAATTTATATTTGAAAATGTTGTGAAATAAATTTTATTATACCAAATATAAGTATTTTATAATATATTTGTGAGAAATTTGATTGAGATTAATTTATATTTTCGATAAAAGAAATAAAGTTTTTTTTCTTAAATGTAATTATTAAATTTATTAGTGGCCCTTATTTAAGTACAAAATAAATACTTCAAAAAAATACTTCAGTTTGAATAAACTACCTTAAACGATCCATTAAATTATAAATGGCAGTATTTTAAAATATCACTTATAGTATTTTGCGCAATAATTATTTAGAAATTTCCTTTTTTTTTCGAATATACACGTTTAGAAATATACCAAGATTATCGCAGTATCAACTACTCTTCAATATTTCAATATCATGCCAATAATGATAAATGTAGTAATATACTAATCGTGATCCAGATTATGTGATAAGTCACAATTTATATAATTTAATTCATATACATATTAAACTTATTTAATATCATACCAAAAAAACCGAGCAAATATAAATTGAAGCAGTTTTCTTCAATTGGATTTTTTGGAATTTTTGAATTTTCAAACGTTAATTTATAATATTTCCGAATGTACCTAAATTAAGTTTATAAAATATTAGATAGAAAACCATTACTTATCATCATCATTTATGACTTATAACATTCCATTGACAGTGCGTTATAACATTTAATGGGAAATGGTTGAAAACCACATTATAATAATTTTTTATTTAATTAATCTAAAATAATCACAACTGCACTTTAATTTTTATTTTAAAAACGATGAATTAAATTTGAAATAAAAATTTTATGATTTCCGTTCTTGAACATTAAAAACCATGCTGATTTTCAGGATTTTCAATTAATAATATATTTAAAAAAAATTTTATATAATCTTTCAGATCATGATTTCATAATTAAATTTATATTCTTGAATGTAAAATAAAAATATATAAAAAAAAATTATTAATTTTTTTTCTTATTTCTTTTAAGTGAACTTTTAATATTTCACAACATTATTAAAAAGAACTAAAAATATAAATATATTTCTTATGAAATTATGATAGCATTATATAGCAATATTTGTATGTTCTCTTTGAGTTTTTAGAGTAGTTTGAAGAATTTTGATCAAAAGAAATTTAATATAAATAAAAATTTTTCAATAACTTTCTATAAAGGTAAAAGGTTTTTATAAAAATAATTTCCGGGTCAATATGAGAAATACTTTTCGTATATATTGTAAAATATAAAAATCATTGTGCCAAATTATTTTTTTTTTAAATTCCATTATAAATTTTGGTTAAAAAGTTTTTAGGTATTCCTCCCAATTGGGTGGATATATTAAATAATCTATAAAATCAAAATTTTCAATCTTGATTTTGGAATTTTTTTTTTTGATCAATTTTAAATTTGATGAAAAATGAAATATATATTTTTTTAGCAATTTACTCTTTATTGAAGAAAAAGTTATTATATTCTGAAATTTTTAAGATTTCTTACAAATATTTTTATAAAATTTAAAATCTATTTCTGAAATTTACTTTGACTATTTACTTAATATAATAACTACTGCAGATTTATACATTTTGTAATTATTTCGATGATGACTTATTCAAAATGTTTGTAAAATATTGACTGTCTCTTCTAATATTTAGTCACTGAACCTAGAATTTAACAGACTACTCGCACAGATTATCAATTTTATGGTATTTTTCAAAAGATCATCACTTAATCAATATAATCACACATTGATAAGATAAAGTAAATTCATAGATTTAAGTGACAGTGTGGCTAAACCTGGTAGTTTTGTAAGTGATTCAAAACTTGAATAATTTTATTTCGCTGTAAATGTCAAATATGTTGGATATATTTTCTTACGCCTGGACAAAATATTTGGAACCCTGCCAACGAGGGTTAAAGATTGGTTAAGGTCATTTCTGTATGTAAGTAAGTTAGGTTCGTTAAAGATTGTGTTAAGCTTAGGTCAACAGAAATCTCCTCTATTGTACTTCAGAGTCTAATATATTCAAGATTTTGGTAAAGATTTAGCTTAAGAACAATTATCCATAGAGTAATTTCTGAGAGGTTCAGTAATTTTCAATTTTAAGAAGAAGTCCAAAAGTACATATAATTTAGAAATGACATACATATTATATCATTTACATAACTGAAAAAGTGTTTGTTCATACTCACAAAGAAACCTAATTCATATAGAATTATACAAGATTCGAGATAGAGTAGTGTGCCATTAAATACCAGGCCAATCATAACATCTGGGTTTATTTCTATGCCATTTAATCATTAATTATCTTTATTTTTTAACTAATTTTATAAAGAGCAATAAATAAGGAAGATTATAAAGTTTTACTTATTAATATTAAATTAATTAAGATCAATAATACAAACTTTAATAATTAACTGAAACAACCATTAAAATATTACTATACACATTATAGTTTATAGTTCAAAATATCAATCAATGTTCAATGTTCTTATACAATGGTTTTTTTCTAATTATTTCTATGTTCAATAACAGAGAAGATTTATGATTTATTATGGAAATGAAAAAACCACAGAGAAAAAATTTTAATTATTATTATTATTACAATAAAGCGAAAATTCTTTATTCAAAAAACTTTTGGTTATGGTTATAAGTGCTGTTGTTTTAATAACTTCCTTAATTTTGATCATTTTCAACACTTCATAAATCAATTAAAGGAAAATAAAAAATTGCAACATTTTTGTACTTTATAAAGATTTTTATTTAAATCATAACCGCATAACAGAGATTTAGTACAGTATAGTTATAGTAGACTACTTTATATGTATACAGACTACATACATTGCTTTGTGAAATTAGAGTGTGATCGGTGATGTAGAAACCAGATTTGTTGTGGTTAACTGTAAAATTAATAATAAAATATATGTACTCATAATAATAATTTTTATTTTTATTATTGATTAAGAAAATTTTCTTTTACTCTTTTCATTTTTCATGTATATTTTTATTTTTTCTAGTACGGAAATGCGAATAAAAATTTGTTTTACAAAATTGAAAATGTTTTGTTAAAAATTTCAATTTTATACTATATATTAAATTCTTTAGAATTCTTATATAAAATAGAAAAGTATAGTAAATTCACAGGTGTAAAACAGGCAAGAGTCTTTCTAGCAAAATTTAAAAAAATATACAGATATAATTACAAGCGCGTTTATGATCGGAAAATATGGGAAATAATTGAAATTTTATATTAAAATTTTAAATTTATTGAATGAATGAATACTAATTATTATGAACCTGTCAAAATATGGTATTACACTGTCAAAAAGATTTAAATAATAAGTTTAGGTATTTTTATTGTAGTGTTTTTATAGAATAACAAAATGAATTTGACCTGAAAATACTATTTACAAATTTCATTTAATAATTTTGGTCAAATATAATAAATTTGCAATTACTATAAGTAGAGCTCCGAAAATTGTCCTGCTGAATCAGCCTATGACAATTAAAAACTTTTGCTAGTTACATATTATACAAAAATGAGAATTACTCTTATTACTAGCAATTATATATTACTTAACTATCAAAAGTAAGTTCCACTGGTACTTAATACTAAAATATTTCTGACTATGTGAACCATATTCATTCGTTGAACACTGTAACTCATCGCTGGAGTGCTTGAGACTTAAAATTAACATATAAAAATAATTAAATTAATTTATTTTATAAAGTGTTAATGTCGGGCTGAATATTTACACATCTACCTTTATATAGTAATGTCTACAAAATTCTATATATAAAAATTAATCGATAATAATTAGAGTTAAATTTTTTTATCAATTTTATATTGTACATTTTATTTCTACAATTAAATTTTATCAATCACTGCCATTACATTAATTTTTCTTTGAATTATAGTAAAATTATACAAACATGTAAATAAAAATAAACTGAAGTATACTTGTAACATTGAATTCAAATTTTAAAGTAAAAATTCCGTATACTTAATGTCAGTTAAATAAATTAATAGTGTATACCTACTCTAATTTTATATATATTAATGCCAAAACTTTATTAGATTATTCATTTTCTCGATTCCATCATATATAAAAATTAATCTATAATACATATAAAGAAATAACATTCAAAAATTCAATTAAATATCGTATAGGTAAAAAGTTTCATAAGAAAAATTCTAAATTTATCAAACGGATCTTTTCCAACTTCAAAACTTTTATTGCCCTTCTAAAATTATATACTCAACTTAATCTTAATTTAAACTTGACCCGATATATTTTGCCAAATTAATTTTTCTATACTTAAACTAGAAAACTTAATGAATTTCAGCCCCCCAGAAATTATATATAAATTTCAATTTTCCAAAAAATTCAATAAATTTTTGTAATTAATTTTTTTTTTTCTTTTTGATAATTTTGCAAATCATTTTAAAATGAAACTATTTAAAAATTGCGTTAGCACTTTAACTAAAATTTAAAACTGTATAATTGATCAATTTTAGGACTAATAGTTAAAAGCTTAACATCGAGATTCGATATTAAAAACTATTAATAACAAAATTATGAATAAAGAATTTTGAAAAAAAAAAAATTGTGATAGTTAAATTTTATAGTCAAAGAGTTAGTAATTTCAAATCTATATATTAATGGCATTATCAAATTTTTTTCAGTAGTTTATCGAATATCGAATATACTCGTATGACTGTTTCTACAAAAAAAAAATTAATGATTGAAGAGATTTTTATTGGAAATTCAAGAAAAAGTAACAGTCATACTTAAAGTTGTTTACAACTGCTTGTAAATAATTATAAAAAAACTTTTTTTGCTTAGTTTAGAAAAATACAAATTATATTTCTAATTTTTTTTTTATCGTTTTACATAAAAATTTTTACAGACTTTGAGAAGAGAACACGAAAAAAAAAAGAAATTGTTAAAAAAAAAAAAACTTTCTACAGATTTTTTTCATATAAACAAAAAAAAACCATTAGCACATCTACGTAAATTTACACAACCTAAAAAAAATTTTTATATATACATAATTTTATTTCTTCTCAATCTCAGTGAATTTTATTTTTTTTTTTCATATTTTTCTGAAGACGAAACCAATATAAAAAATTTCCTTCTTAAATTATTATAAAAAGAACTTTCTAAAATCGCAAAAAATAAAATTCAAGTCTAGTTTATGAGAAACTATATTCAGTTTAACTCTCTTATAGCTTAGATGTAAAGATTATTAAGAACTTAACACAATTTAATATACTTCGTATATAGTAAATATATTTTCTTTATAGACTGTTCCACTTCACGTCATCATGATTGACCATTATCACTGCAGTCTTCAGACACCGTATAATCACAGCATGAAAAATAAAAAAACCTGGTTTTGCTACACTGGATAAAAATTTAAACTAAACTCTATTTTTATATAGTCAATTTTCGAATTAGCTTCTTACACAAAAAAAAAGTGAAATATAATGTAAAAAAAATATACATAATTTTATAAAATGTTTATTTACACTAATGAAGTTACACTTATATGTAAATTTATTAGTAGGTATAATTATTAATGAAAATATTATGTTGTTATATTTTTTTGGTTGACCTTTTTCTCAAAAAATTAAGTTAAATTGAATTTATTTCTGGTTTAATTAGAAAAATTTCAAGTTTATCAACATAACAAAAAAAAAATATATATTTTTAATATATTAATTTAGTAATATTTTTATTGACAAAATAATAATGAAAATTTATGTATTTGGGACAATATGATAATGAAATTTATAATCAATAAATTTTTTGGTGAAATAAAATGCATTTTAATGTAAAATTTTAGACAAGACTGGGAAATTGGATAGTAAATTATTTTAAGATAAATAATAAAATTTTGAAATTATAATAAAATGAATATATATATTAAATAGAAATGAGTCATTTTTGATAATTATTAAAACACTACATAGTTAAATGGTCTAATTTAATTATAAGACAGAACCTTCAAAATTAATTAACTAAAATTTCGAAAACTCTTAATTGAAAATAACTGAACATTAAATTTGAAATTTATAAATATTTAGCATAATTAATTATCATATTATAGCTCTAAAGACAGTGATCAGAAAATTATAGAAGTAAAAATTGATTAACCAAAGTATATGATACAAATTTTGTTAGCATAATTATGGAAAATGGCAGGCTCACATTATATGTACTTTTAGAGAAATTCGGAAGGTTTTGTATAG
The DNA here is from genome assembly GCA_949752835.1 of Empis stercorea. Classification (NCBI taxonomy): domain Eukaryota; kingdom Metazoa; phylum Arthropoda; class Insecta; order Diptera; family Empididae; genus Empis; species Empis stercorea. The sequence goes on from OX457085.1 coordinate 6,642,630, forward strand.
TATGTAAAACACCCTGAAGCAAATATTTCATAAGGTCATCATAAATGATAATTTTGTAGCTGGTTTAAAATATAATTATACTTCAAGATTCAATTTACTTTTCATAATAATTTAATACAATCAGAGAGTCAACATTTTCAAAAATTTATGTTATTATTTTTATTACACCAAAAATATTATATTTTATGTGGGTTTAATATTTAAAATAAACATTTTTGGATATTTTTTTAAATTGTATATGCATATTATAAATTAATCCAAAACCGGAATTGACAAATATTATGGATTTAAAAAAAAAACCTGATTACATTCCATAAATTTGCAGAAAAATTATAAATATTCATAAAAATATATTTTATATATTAAAATTTAATTATGAAATTCAATAAAAAAAAATAAAAATGTTATCTAAAACATCTTTTAAAATATGGCAAGAAATTTATTTTAAAAATTTTTGTGTTAGCCAAAAATAAGTTCAAACATTAAGACATGAATTTGTATATCAAAAACTAGAGAATAATGAGCTTCGACTAAGAAAATTTGTATTAAAAAAAAAAGAAGAAAAAATTGAAAGAAAAATAAAATACTGATCTGTCATAATTTATACTAAATAATATATATTGCACGTCAAAATTTTGATATAATTTTTGAATAAAATCAAAAATATTTTTTTAAACTTCCGTTTTTAAATTATAAAGTGCGAGATTCATAATCATAAGCGTAAAGCGACCTTGCTTGTTAAATTGTCTGTCAAATTACTATATACACATAAAAGATTTTATCCATGAACTTTTAATATTTATCAAAAATATCGTTCGCTATAATTCATTAATTTTTTTAGCAACAAAATATTAAATATTATTTATTTTTAGTTAAAAGAAAACTATAATAAAAATTTTTAAAGAAAGTGTTTATTTTAAACAAATAAATGTTTGTAGCATGTAAGATGGCATTGAACGGATGTCACGCATAATTAATTAAAATATGTAATTATAATAAAAAAACTACAGTTGTTTTTCTTTAATGTTGTATGTGAAGCAAAACGATATTAAAAACTAAAAAACCTTTTTAACTAATGGTCCTCTAAGTTTTTATTTTATTTTATAAGTGGAATTTTAATGAAACTTTAAATAGTTTTCTTCAAATAAATATAAAAGCGAAACACTAGAATAATATCGGTATAATAATTCCTGTCTGTAGGTTCATAATATTAAAAATTTGAGCCCACCTTAATGCCATTCATTTTTCATTAATTAATTAAGATAAAACATAAAAAATTATATCGTTTTTTTTTTTTGTTATTCAATGACAAAAAATTAAACTATTAATTTTATTATATATTTATTTTAATTATTGCTCAATAAAACGAAAATCTTTTAATTTTCATTTCCTAATAAAAATTTATACAAAAATCAATTAAATTAAACAAAAAAATTTGAATTTTATTCAATTTAAATTAAAGTTGTTAATTAAAATTTTTATAAATGTTATTTAATATTGAAAAAAAAACTAAAATAAATTTTTAACAACTAATTTTGTATATTTTGTGAAATTTCGTAATTTTCACAGGTTTTTAATATTTTGATTATTATATAAAAAAAAATCGGTTACATACGCGTATATTCAGAAATTTGAGATACCTACATATGTTTTATACAGGAATAAAAGCTTCAAAATATGATTCTTAAATTTAATTAAAATTATTTCAAAATTGTATATAATTTTTTTGTAATTTTCTGGTCGTTTAATTAACGATTTGGATTGTTTTAAATAAGTAGACAAAGATTTGTAAATAATTAATTTATATCAAATTTAAGAATTTTCCGTAAAATTTTGTACAAAAAACTTCAAGTTTTGATTAAGAAAAAGTTGATTAAGAAAAAACAATTGATTAAGAAAAAGTACTGTCACCAGAAAGAGTATTCATCATAATGGTATTTGCGGTAGACACCAAAAAATGTATTACTTATGTAGGTAAATTAAATTCGCCTTTAAAGACACCGCCAACATGACACTAAAATTAGTTTCTTTCAAAAAAGTGAATTTACTTTCTTCAAATTTCAAGTACAAAATATCGATAACACCAAAATCTCAATTTCAGTAACAACAACAATGGAATTTCTTTAATGTCCATCAAAATATTCCAATTATTTTTAAATTATAATTTCTTTTACACAGTATGTTGAGGTTTCCTTGGCAATTCCGGCAAATTAATAACAAAAATCAAAATTAATTTAAATTATTCACAAACATGAACATTATTATTTTTGCTACCATATAACCATAAGCATTTTTTTTGGTTCAATATTAAACACCAGTGAATAAACACGAGACACTGATTTTCCTTTTAATGGACCACGAAAGTGAAACTATATAAGTTTTGTTTTAGGTTTTTTAATGCATCACAAAAACGCAAAACTAAACCAAAAAAAGAAAAAAAACGCTTCACTTCCGGATTGAAATTATAACAAAACGAACACCGAAAACTAAGCTATTTTTAAATATTAAATAAATAAAATATTTGTGGCTTATAAAAAAAAAATCCATTTTTTATTGACGAAATTAAGTCGTTTCTGTTGTTATGTATGTTGACTTGCCGGTTCACATCGAAATAATTATGACAAAATCGTGACTTGATCATTAGTATTTGGCGCCGATCCGAAATTAAAATTATTATTTTTTTATTTTGGTTAATCTAAAGATGAGAATGTAAGAAAAAGAGGATTTTAGATTTTTTATAATAGTCAAATTTTTCAAGAAGGTCAAAAAAATGTTTTGATTATGTTGATGGATTTATATAACAAAAAAATGATTACTTATTATTTTTGGTTTTCATAAGTTGAAAAATGTTTATTTTTTTTATTATTATTTTCTGTCAGTTATAATTAATGTTTTTCTATGTTTTTTATGTATTTTTTAGTAATATAATTATAGATAATTTATGATATATTTGATATGAGCGTGTAAAAACAATGTAATATTTGAGCAAAAACATTTATCGATGATGGTATATCGAAAAATATAAGCTTTTTTTTTTTTTTTTTGAGTTTATAAAATAAAGAATTTTTCTATTTTATTGACAGCGTGAAAAATTATATATTTATACGCATAAAATTATCAATTTTTGATCATAGAATATATGTTAAATTTTAGTAAATAATATTAATTGATTATTATTTTAGAATTGTCAATAAATTATAGAATTGTTTAATTTAATCTTCAAAAATGGTTTATGAAACTAAATACTATAATAATAATTTAGTTAATAGAAATAAGTACTAAAAATTGATAGTAATTTAAAAGCATTTATTTCATATCAAAAATCATATAGCTCTAAGTTGTGATAAAACTTTGGTGTATTTTACACAATTTTTCATTGAATTACTAAATTTTTTCTTTTGAAAATTTTACCCATTTTTCATGTTTCTGTTTATAAACGTTTTAATAGTAATTTTAAAAAATGTTTAATTCAATTTAAAAAATGATTAAAATGATTAAACAATATTGAAAATTAATGAATTCCATTTCAAAAACGATAAAAATTAATTTTAAATTCGTGGATTTTAAATTTAGTATTTATTTTTTTAATATAATAGAAATAGTTTTAGTGAGATTTTAAAAAATACGTAAATATCAGTTAAAATTACTTTAATTAAAAATAATCTAAAATTCTTTCTTATTATTCCTTTAATATAATTTTCATAAGCTCATATCCTATGGAGAAACTCTATAAAAATTATATGAAGAGTTAAAAGTTTTTCAAAAAAATATAATATTTAATACAATTTTTATCCTTGTACCCAAAAATTTTTCTAGTAGAACTGACATATAGTATAAAAAATTCTTTAAATTACATTTGCAAGATGACATTATACACTCACAATTTTTGCAATTTTTGTAACCATTATTTGAACCACAGGAATGTAAAAATTTAATATTAAGAAATCGATATATGTACTTTTATTCAAGTTGTTATATATATACATAAATTATAATACATTTTTTTATGCACCAAATCTTTTAACAATTGCTCTGTTTATGTTTTAAGTTGCAATTACTTAATTACAGATATAAATTTCCATAAAAATATAATATACATTTTTAAATTTTTTATCTTTCAAAATGCTCTTGATATACATACTTTTATATATATAAGATTTCTTAATTCAACCCTCGATAATAAAATACAAAATTTCTCACACACAGATTTCATTAAAAAGAATAAATTTAATACTTTAATTTTCTAATAAACTTTATGGCTTCGTAAAGCTTGTAAATTTTTCTATAAGAATGTTGGATTTTATCTTCCAACCATCAACAATTGAATTTTAATCTTGGTATATTAATTTTCTTAGCATTAAATACAGAAGGAAAAAAAAAATTACTCTATTTCTTTTAGAAAAAATTTAGAAATAAAAATTATTGATTTTTTTTTTGTTTTTGTTTTGCTTTTATAAATTTGATATTTCTGAGTAGATTTCAAATTTCAAACCACATTCTAATATACATAATATATATTATATTAAAACTAAAATTACAATCGATATTCTCAATATTTTATCAACCAAAACCTCATATTAAATTTATAGTACATTAGATATAGATCACATTCTATCTAAATATCTACATTCTAACTCTTGTTTTACATTCGGATTTACTCCATTTCACATTTAGTATGACTACAAAATCCAAATTCAATGCCACAAATTTTTTTTTTAAATTAAATTTATTGATAAATTTAAGGAGTTTGTGTGAAAACCGAAGTCATTTACAAATGGTAGAAAATCATTTAAAAAATTCTAATTTCTTATTTATTTCGATTGAAACTGTAAAAGAAAATGAAGTATCTTTAAAAGTTGGAAAATTTAAGGTAAAATAGTGATTAAATTAAAATGATTTTATGATAATTTTAATTTTAAAATGGCGGAAATGATGTAAACCTGTTTTTTCGAATTACCTACTCATTTAAAGGTCTGAAAATGTATTTATTAGCAAGATTTCCCGTGAAGTTTATTACTGTAAAATATTTAACTAATATGACACGTAATATACTACTTTTATGTAATTTATTAATTTGTAATTTATTAATGAGTTAAATTTTATAAACAAAAGTATTTCACCATTAAAAGTAAATAGACGACAGTAAAACTTAACGAAAATCAAATAATTTAGTTGATCGGCAATTTTATTGGTTAATTTGATCGACCGATTCTAAATCAAGTAAGATCACACTTAAACTGACTGAATTTAATATTTAAATTTAGTTTCAAAAAATCCAACTTTTAAACATTCACTTAATAATCAAACAAATTAATATTATTTAGCATATTTTTATCTAAAACCTTTTAATATTGCAAATATGCTATTAATATAAATATATGTACATATCTTTTTTTAAAAAAAGAAATATAAATTTAATATTTAGTTTTAAGTAAAAGTCATATAAAAAAAATATTTTTTGAAATGAAAACTTTTTATTATTATTTTTCATTTTGAATAGTCATTAAACAGTAGAAAATAATAATTTCTTTTTATTTTCATTGTAAATCTTGACTTCCTTTTACACAAAATTCAATTTCACATTTTGTGAATGTTTATTGTACCGGAAACCAATTTATTCTCTTTTTTTTTGTTTTGTATATATAAAAATTGATACTTAAGACATTTTCATGTTTGACTAGAGACTAAAAAGATGGTAAAACTAAAAAATATTGTATTTGTGTATCTAAAAAACATAATATATATAGGACAAAAATATTAAAAGTTGAATTGATAGAGGGAAGCCTTTAACTATTATATACCATAAACTTTTAGTTTATAGTTGTTAGAAAAAATGTCAAAATAATAATCTATATATATATATTCTTGTTATCATTGAAACAGGTGAAAATTCAGGTGAATGTAATAAAAATTGAATGTGATATTATATCAATTGTTAAATATGGTATATATTCTCTTCTTCTTTTTTTTGGTAAAAGTTATCCTTTTAATGGTAAGTAATATTTTTCTAGGTTTTTCTTGTGAATGGAAACTTACGAGAAAAAAATAGTTGTGACATTTTTAAAATGATTTTTATTTTTATATTTAAGAGGGAAAATGTTATTCGAGAAATTATGATTTTAATGACTATGTGATAGACTTTTAAGGATTGTTAAGTTTTATAAAAAGAAGATAAATTTTATCTGAACTATTTTTTAGATAGAAATACAATTTAAAGGAAATGCTAGATTAATTTACAAATATTGGAATTTAAGTATTTTAAGGTTTATTAATATTTAAATTAATTCAATTACATTTTATTTTTAATTAAAAATTAAAATTTACACTTTATTTATTGATTTTTTTTATTTATTTAAAATTTACTCTAATAGGAGATTATATTTTTTTTAGTTAAATATAAATTAAAAGGACAGGATATAATTTTTACAGAGAAATATTCAGAATAATATTCTTTACTATAAGCAATCACATTTAATCAGATCCCTTTTGTAGAGGTATAAGATTAATTGTGAATTAGAATGAAAATTATGATGAATCAATTTTTTTAGGATTCCTATATGCTAATCGAATCGAGTAAAATTATAATTTCAAACTGACAGTTAAATTTATATAATGCTAAAATTGTTTTATATCCGTCTTTATTGTGAATTTCAAATTTTATAGATAAATTAACTATAAAATTGACAATATTTTTCACTTCTCTTATTTATTCGAATTTTAATAAACTTGACACACTATTTAATCAAAATATTTATTTCAAATTTCTTTTAAGCATTTTCAAATCATTAAACCCTGAAAAAAAATATAGCATTTTAACATTTTGTCTTAATATAGGTACTTAGTTCCATAAAAAAAATATCGAGTTTTACAATATATTTTCAATATCAAACAAATTTTTTATGTATATTCAAGAATATAGAAACTTTATGTCAAAACTGATTACTTTCGTTTTGCCCATTAAATTATTTCATTTTTTGGTCCAATAGTTATAAGTTTTTTTTTTATAGATTTGTGTTAAGTTTTCTTTTTTTCAGAGTTTTCGAATTTTTGTATCTTACATTAATTTTATTTATAGCAATTTGATTTGCTAATTTTTTTTTTGAAAATTTTAAGTATTATTGTAAATAATAAAACTAGTCAACCAAAAACTTAAAAATTAACAAAACTAAAACTAAATCTATATTCGAAAAAAAGAAAATGAAAACTTTAGCTATACAAAAGTTCGGAAAAGAAAAGTTTATATATCCAGATTATGTGACAATTTTATTACAAATTTTTTTGTATTTAACTGTGGAGAAAATTTCATTGTTTTTCTTCAATTTTTGCGTTACAAAATGGAAAAATTATGGGAATTGTTTTTTTACTTAAATGTTTAAATTACAAAAATATATAAAAAAAAAACTGATTTTGTTTATATTATGACGGAAGAATTTAATTGTTTAATTTTTCAAAAATACAAAAAAAAAAAATTTGGTGTATAATTTAAGGGAGACAGCAAAAAAAAAGTATTAAATATTTTGAATGGAATGGAAAGTGTTTTTTTCTTTAAATGAAATTGTTACAAAAAAAAAAAAAACGATCAGATACAATAAACAAAATTACGAAGTTTTGGTGTCATAATATTTTTTTAAGTTAGTTTTTTGAAGAAAACAAATTTTACTTTCATTTTTTTTTTTTCATTTTGTTAAAAGAAATTATCACATAATTTTTTTTAGCAAAAATTAAATGTAAAACAATGAAAAATCACTTTCCATAAATTGTGAATTAAAATTTACGTTAATTAAAATTAAAAGCAAAATTATTAATATACATAATTGGAATTAATTTTGTAAAAACTTTGTAGAAAGAATTTTAAATCTACTGAGTATTTGAAAATTTAATATTTTGGTTTCATTACATGCTAAGCACCTTCAGAATTAGAGAAATACGGTGTCGAAAAATTTGAATATTCTTTTAGCAATTTCAAGTTTTTCAAGGATATTAAATAAAAATACCTAAGTACAATAATATAATTTTTTTTTCAGTATCATAAAATATTGAAATATATAAAAATAATTTTTGATTGGTTTAAGTCAATTTTCTACAGAATTAATTTCACACTTCGCACACAAGTCCTGAAAATTTGTAATTTCTCCAATTTTCAGAATTTTTAGTGTCAATTTCTGGGACTTTTAGTGTCAAAATTAGGAAAAATACTTGAAAAAAGTCTTGCAAAAAGCGTAATCTAGGATATTATCAGTCTAACCATTATTTTCATATTTAACTTTTAAAGACTCTTTGAGCTGTGACCTCCTTCTAAGCAGGTCAAAGGGGGTTGTAAATGAGTTTACATAAATTAAAAATTGATGATTTTTCAAATCAAACGAAAGAAGTTTATTAATTATTTTCAATTTATCTAATTAATTTTTTCCATAAAAGTTTTAATAATTTTCTGAATTAAATATATTTAATATTTTAAGTTTTAAGTAAATTAATTTAAATTGATGAATAAAAATTTTTTTAATAATAAATTAATATAGAAATTATTTATTTTAATTTTAAGTTACAAACTTTTTATAATTATAATTATTGAAAACCTTCTGAAAATTTTCATTTTAAACTAAATATTATAATATTTCCGGTATGTGACATTAATTCTTTTTTTTTTTTTGAAAAAAAGAAACTAACTAAAACTAATTAAAAATTATTTTTATTTAAATATTTTATGAGAACGAAAAAAAAAATTTCTATTACATATTTAATATCCTTGAAAAACTTTATTTTGGAGTGCATAAAAAACATAAATTTAGTTAACCATAAAAATAATTTGTTTTTTTTTCTGTTGCAAAAATGTATTTGTCTCCAAAGAGTTAAAGCCTTATAAGCTAAATAGACATTAAGTAGGTATGGATAGATATAAACAATAAGGAAAGTCATACACGACTGAACTTTTATTACCATAAAAAGTGGTTTAAAGAAAAATTACATAAAAAAAATTTGTAAATTCTTGCAATTTTTTTTCGTAAATGTCTAACAATTTCCTCAAAAACTTTAGACAAATTTAAACTAAGTATACAAAATTTTAAATATATAAATAAATATAAAAATAATTAAAATAATTTTAAATATAAAAATAATTAAAATTTTTGTTTAATTTTGTAATTTACTAAACATAAAGAAATATTTCAAAGTTGATTTTTGCAATTTAAGAATTTCATTATAAAAAAATTTTGAAAGATTTATTTTATATTTACAAAATTGATATTTTCGAATTTGTTAAAATTTATGCTAATTTCATTTAGCAAAATTAGGAAAATTTAAATTAAAGAAAGTGGAAATATATACTTAACAATAATAATTTGAATAACAGATTTTTTTTTTTTGAAGATAATAATTATTTTTTTAATAAATAATAAGTATTATTTTTTTATTGTTTAATTATAATTAATTCCGCACAAATGAATTTTAAATAATTATGAAAATAAACCAAATTATTCAATTCATTTCTACAGCGATGTAAGCAAAGGTTGTTTTGGTCTTTGAGGAGATCAGTATTTTTTGGCGATCTACATAATAGAAAGTGTACAAAATTTACCGGAAAATTATGGATAGTCAAATGATGTATCCCAAGGGAGTCAAAAGCGTTAAACAAATACCATTTCCTCTGTTGAGTTACACTTCCTTACACTCTTCAATATCCTCCATATAAGAAATGTAATAAAGTGTAGATCAAAAGAGATTTCCACTATTAAATTTGGTTTATATACTTATAATGTTTCGATATATATATTTCGATATAATATTTAATTATGCTTTTCAACATTTTCCACCAATCTGAATTGTTTAAATAACATTTTTTTTAAATTATATTCATATGTAAAATACTATAAAAATATATATCGATAATTTCATTATCTAATTCTAATCGATGGTAATTATTATTAGTTTTCTCTAAAAAAGGAAAAATTCAATTTAAAACAGATTTATAACAACACGATTTAACTATACAAAAATAATATAATGTAACAGATATGTTGAAATATATGGCAATTCATAATAATAATACCTATATCGATAATATTAATAAATGAAAGTATGTTATATCGATTTTTATTGCAAAACATGTGAGAAAAATTGATTTTATTTGTCGATTTTATATATAGTAAATTAATTAATTATTAATTGGTAATTTTTGAAATCATATTTCCCAGCAGAATTAATTAATTTTCTAGTTTTTAGACGTTAAATTGTAAAATCAAATAATCAATTAAATAATTTTTGATTTTTACAATAATTAATGATCAAATTTTTAGAATTTGTTTCATATACAAAAAAAAAATATATAATTTTCGATCAATAGAAGAATTTCAGATTTTTTTCTTTACTATTTTCTGCCACATTAAAATTTCAGACATAAAAATGAATATAATTGAAAGTTTTGATTGATCATTTAAACGATTTCTTATTTAATTGATATTTTGTGAGAAATTATTTGGCAAAATTTTAGTGAAATTTCTAAGATTATTAAAACTATTTAGAATTGATTGAATGATTATATTTTTAGTATTTAGATTTGATTGAATGATTACTTTTTGATCAATTAAATTTAGTTAAATGAATCTAAGATAAGTAAAGGTAAATATACTGAATATCGATATTTGGAAATTTTAAGAAATTTATCAATATTTTTATATTCAAAATTTAAATATAAATTAGAATTTCACTTACCAATCGATTTAAAATTTTATAATCCCAATAAATTTTGCAAATTAGTAAAACAAAAATGGTAATCCAATTTTTATGTTATTATATTTGAATAATTGTAGATTGTTTTAAATATTTTTTTAGGGTTTATTTGATTGTCGCACTTCAAAATCACTGAACACAATTAAAAATTATAGTAGTATAAAATTATACAAAATTAATTTAAATTAATAAAAAAAAAACTATTTTCCAATTAAAAAATAATTGATAATTTCAATTTTTATATAAAATATTTTCAAAAAAAACAAAAAACCACAAAGCAACACAAATTTTACATTAAATAAATGCACAAAAATTCCAACAAAAATTTTTTAATCGAAAATTGTCACAAATTTACACCAAAAAAAATAAAATACGGTCAATAATATTTATGTGTCGTATTGATAAAATCACCGTTAAGCCAAAAAACTAACGTAAAATACACATAAACATAAAATTATGTAGGTGAAAGATACAATTTCTTTTAAAAAAATTTTACTATTGAGAAAAAAATGTTGAAATTTTGATTTTTATTGAATTATTTTTTTTTTTGGTTTTGTACACAAGAAAATTCCGTAAATATCGAAAAATAATAAGAAATTTTTGTATTTTTGTGTTTCTTAAAACTTAATAACCGATTAAATTATCCGCTACGCACTTTTGCTATTATTATTATTTTTTATAAACTTTGTAAACCGAATTGACCGAAAAATCGAAATTTGTTTTAATCACACCACCAAAGAAAAGTCCACGAAAACACAACATAAAAAAAAAGTCAAATAAAAAATATTAAAAAATAATTTGAATAAATATTGTCAACCATCGATCTAAACACTCCAACGGTTATAAACCGAATGACCATTAAGTTTAATTAACAAAAAAAACTTTGCACGATCAGCCAACAGCAAATATGGCGGTTTAGATTTTCCTTCTATGCACACAAATAAGACACTAAACCAGTAAAAGAGATTAAACATTATAAGAGAGCAAAAAATAATGCCAAATGTTGCAGTCAAAAGTAAGACTTATAAGAAGCTCTAGAAGGTCTCCTGAGAGCCTAAGAATAAAAGGTGTTAAAAAACATAAATTTGAATCCTCTTTGTACCGTAACATAATTTAATGTTTCTTTGTAGCAAAGCTGGAACAGCAACAGACAAAACTTGTTTTTTCTTTCATACAAGGATGGAGGGATGGGGGAAACGCGAAAAGACTAGAGTAGATTTGCAATTATTGAAAGAGAATTTCGTTAAAATTACTATAATTTACAAGATAGAGAGAGAGAAAATAAAAGTTAATTAAATGAACAGGTGAGAAAATGATTACTTACTGAAATATCAAAGGTGAATGTACTTTAAATTTTAAATTGGTCGTATTTACAGTTATCATATATTTTTTATAACGAAAAGCTTCATTAATATTCATGAGAATTCATTTAAATGATCGTTAAGTTTGTTTGGTTCGGATATGTGATAATTTTGGGTCTAAAAAGCCATACAATTTATATATTGTAGAATTTCAATGCAACTGATCGCAATGCTTTAAAATTGCATAGTTTTAGGTGTCATTTAATTTATAATAATTTTACCAGTAGAGTAAATAAAATTAAATAATATACTATGTAATATTAAATTATAAATTAAATATATTAAAAATTTTTTAAAACAAAATTAAAAATTATAGTATACGTAGATGCTAATGAGTATAGCCATACTCAACTCATATTTACTTTTATCATTAATAGAAAAATACTACATTTCTATGAATGTTGTGGCTAGAAGCCATATAAACATTTTCTGTCCAAAATCATATTTTCTTCATAAAGATAAAAGTTTAATGAACCTATAATATAATTCATATATATTTTAATCTAACAATACAATAATTTTTAATATTATTTCTCTGCGTTCATTTTGAAAATTAAATAACATTTAAAACCTGACACAAAATCCAATATTCAAAAAAGCGTTGTCAATTTGCATAAATTGTTGATTTTTTTTTTTTTTTGAAAACAATAAACATAGAATGGTCCATAAAACTTTTATTTTTTACCTTTTTCTATTTAAAATGAAGGGAGAAAAAATAACCAAACTCTAATTTTAAATACAAGAAAAAAGCTTCATTGTAAATATTTTTAAACATAGTGAACACTCGACTCTAAGGACCACATGCTGTTGTTCTGCAATAAGGATGAAGGAAAGTACGAAAAAAAAATTTGTTTGTTTGTTTGTTTTATTTTCATTTTAATTTACCTTAACGAACTTGTCAAACATAAAGCATTTTCACTGATGACATAGCAAATAATTTTTTTTTTTTTGTTTTTAAATTGGACGATTTGATGGACTGGGAAAAAAGATTAATGGTTTTGTAAAAAAAAAAAATGTTGCACCTTCCTTTTCAGTGTAAATAGTAATCATTATTTATTTGAATTACATTTTTTTGTCAGTAATTTATTATAAAAAAAATATTTTTATTGCATAAATCTGATTTGAATTTCTGTTAAATTTAAATTTCAAATATTAAAATTATTTTATGTGATTTTTGGAAATTTAATTAAATAATCTGAAATATTTAGAATTTTTATTTTTTAGTGACATTTTTATTGCAAATCATAAAAATATTGAAATTTAGATTGCATATAGCGTGATGAAAATACATTTCAAATGAAATTATTGCCTGATGGGAATATTTAAATTGTATGAAATATGCAAAATATATTTAGTGTACAAGCAAAATATGAATATCTAGATATCATTTAAATATGAATTTGATTATTTTATGTTTAAGAAAAAAGGATTCCAAAAAAATAGAACATTTTCAAATTAAATTTAACAATTTTTAATTAATTTTATTTGAAAATTATTTAATTTAATATGAAAAAAGTATAACAAAATAAATATACTACTATAAATTCATAGTGACATTCCATGGGACAATTCGACTGATACGAATAATACCAGATATCCATATTTTGTCACAATTTTCTCCAAACATGAAAAAAATGACTTTAGAATGTTTAATTTTATATAAAAGATAAAATACATTAAAAAACTGACGATTATAATATTATAAACCTTTTATCACATAGTAAAAGTTGAATTAATGATTTATGAAAGATTTGTAGTATATAAACATCACTTAAATTATTTAATTAAATTTTACATTTAATATTAATTAATTACACAAATTATATACATACTTAATTTCAAATCAATTGGACCATTTAATATGTAAAATAAATATAGCATAAAATTTAATAATAAATTATTGAATATTATAATTTCATAATTTTACTAAAAACTAATTAAATATTTTAATTTTTTTTTATTGAAACGATTATTAATTATGTTCCTTGAATATATGTATATTATTTAGTCAATTATTAATAAATATATTAATATAAATTCAAAGGGATTGTGCACTACTTAACTTTTAGTAGCAATTAAAAATTATATAATAATTTCAATATTATGTATATTGTTGAGATTTCATTAATTTGTAAATATGATCATTCTTGAAATATACGTAAAAATATTCTCAAAGAATAAAAATATATAACAATTTGTCTAATTAGTTTTTTATAATATTAACGACTTGTTACAAAATATAATAAAATTTATAATATATATTTTCATATATGTACAATGTGAAAATTATCTAAAAAAGATTCTTATACCTAATTAAAAGTAATTAGAGCATATAGTGTGAATTTATAATTAGGTCGAGTTAATTAAAGTTTCAATGAAGAAAATTATTATACATATATATGACATATAATTTACTTAATGTCAAATTATTATATTGTTAATTTATTTGTTATTTTAAAAGAGATAAATTTATTTATATAATGAAGGTATTATTAAATAATTTAATTTAACGTCCATAAACTTAGGAAATCATAAAACTTTTTTTAATTAAATTTGTTCGATTACTAAATTCAAAAGATGAATTCATTCAACCTAATCGTTATTATTTAACTAATTAAAAAGGCATAAAATGAAAATTCAACAGAACTATTAATTATAATTACTATTTTGGTAATTGTTTTAAGTAAATTGTACAAATTTATTTTCAACTACATTTTCTTATGGTACCTAAATCTAAAGCTTTTACGAGGTGTATAAAATAATGAACATTTTTTTTGACTTTTGGCACACAGAACACTGTTACGTCGTCCTAACACCTAGAAGTATTATTATTTTCTTTAAGCTGGTTAACCAATTTAATCAATTATTTAATTATTCGTGAATTAAATAAATCCTTACAAATAAGTTTTAAATTTACACTACAAATCATAAAAATGATTATTGTAATTAGTATAATTAATTTTTTCTAATATTTTCTATTAATAAATTTAAATTTTTCATTTTATTTATAATCTTTTAAAACTTTTCTATTATTTTTTTTAACTTTTCTATTATTTTTAGATTTTTACACATTTTTTAGATATTTACTTTTGTGATCTTTAAAAACTTTATATAATTTTTATCAAAATTGAAAAAAACTCAAATTTTTTTTATCAAATTTGAAAAAAACTCAAATTTCTTTAGTCTTCCATAAATTTACAATTTATAATAAAAATCTTTAAATATAAATCATTTGAAGTCATAAAATATATTAATGAAAATTGTAAATTTAATACTCCATGCTACATGCTACTTTTATTATCAAATTAAAAAATTTTTTAAGTTTTAAATAAATTAAATTAGTAATTTCTTTTAATTTTATATTTTATTGTCCTATAATTATTAATTTTTACTACATACTTAAAGTTATTTTTGGTATAAAATTTTTTATAAATAAATAACAAAAATGATTGTAATTTTTTCATTTTCTGAAAATAAAAGCTTAAAGATTATAAAATAAATAAATAAAAAAAAAATTCTTATTTACAAACACTTTTTTTTTCTCTTGAAGAAAATTCGTGTTTCACTTTTTAACACTTGAACTTCTTCTTATCAGTTTGTATATATTTTTAAAAGTGTTAATTTATTAAACAAATAACAGAAAATTTTTTGTATTTAGAATTCATTATTTGATTTAGAATGAAATAAAAATTGAAATAATATTTTATTTTCAGAATTTAAGTTGACTTACATATACGTATGCATAAATATTTCTAATGTTTACTAAGAGAAATTACGTAAAAGAAAAAAATACAATTTTAAATGTCATCAAACACAAATATTTTTGAAGGAAAAAAAATGACCGAAATAATATTGTAAAACTTATTAAACTAAAATTCAATATTTTCTTAACATAATTTATATACATATATGTACAATGTACATAAATAATTATTAAATAAATAAATATGTTAATTAACTTGTTGGTTGAAGAAAAATTTACATAAGAAAATAAAATCAATTGTTTATAATGTAAATTTTTTTGAGAAATTAATATACAAAATATTTTAGGAATTCTCTAAAACTTTATAATTGAAAGTTTACACAAAAAAAAACTTATAAGAAATTATGTAAATGAATTTTATGCATTCTAAATAAATTAAATTTCTAAATTTTATTTGGAAAATTTACAAAAAAAAAAACAAATATTTAGCATAGAAAAATTTGTTATCGTCATTTTGGAGCCAAATAAATAATCAAAATTAAGATTTCAAAATCAAATAATAAAAATATAATGAATAATATAATTGCTTTTTAAATGTTTGTATTACAAAATTATGCAAAAAAAAAAAACAAATTAACAAACAAATAAAAAAGTAATGAAACTTCAATTAAATAATAATAATAATCTGATAAATTTTTGTATAGTGTTATAATTTATGATTTCATTTATTAATTGAAATTACCTGTTAAATTATTATTAACATAATTCTTTTAAATACAAAATTATAATAATTATTATAAATAGCAAATAGGTATAATTATAGTTTTAGTTATCGTTCCTAATAGTAAAAACTACAAATACAATAATTAAAAACTGGAAAAATAATACTATGTATTGGAATTTCCCAAAAAAATATGTAACATTTTATGCATCAGTTATGATTAACATAAAAACCACATGGCTTTAAGCATAATCGATATATTCCAATATTTAAACTGTGTATTTTAATAACCGTAGACCATAATTGTTACTTCATTTACAATTAACTACAATTAATTTAATTTTTTTAACTGATACTTTTACTAGTACCCCATAAAAATTCATTTTATACCTAATACAAAATCTGCATTACAATAATAGAAAATGGAAATTTGTAGCATCACATGTATAATGTATGTAATCTGATACATTATATCAATTGTGTACATCAGCTGAGTTTTATTTTGAAAGCTTTTATTTCACATTTTTAATCTATAATATTAAAGTAGATTATACATTTGATTAGAACCAAACCCAGACTTAACCAATGAAAGAAGCTTTTTGTTGTTGTTGTTGTTAGCCCTCTTGCTTGTTACATACAAAAAAAAAAACATTTTTCAAGCTCAGTTTAAGCCAGACAAAACGACGGAATTGATGTTATTTACGAGCTTCATTTCTGCGCGCGGTGTTTGTCTCTATTTGTCGGATATCGGATATAATTATTTCGGTTAGGAAAAGATCGTTTAAAAAAATAAGTGTTTCTATGTTTATTAATTTACATGATCAAGAATAATTTTAATAATGTAATAATTTAGCAGTGATTGTTATTATGTAATATAATAATAAAAAAATATTTCAATTTTAATTAAATAATGGAAATATAGAAATATTTTCATTTTAAATGTCAGAATTTTTTTTTAGTTTGGTGTATCATTGAAATTTTCCATTTAATTTGATTTTAATTTACATTTTTTTCTTTGAGTTATTTAGCATAAATTAAATTAAAAAATTAAATTATAAAGTAAATACTTAGAAAAAAAAATTGAGTAAATATGGAATGAAGGAAGTGCTAATTAAATTGATTTCGTTTTTGTGTTGAAATTTTGTGCTTTTGTCAAATTAAATTAAGAAATTTATTTATAAGTAAATAATTCAAAGAATTTGTTCCAGATTCGTTTTTTTAATTTAATTTTTAGCAAAAACAAAAATTCGTTTAAGATTTTATTGTTTTACTTGTAAGTTTAAATAAATAAGGAAAATTATTACTATACTAAAATTATTAAAAAATATTATTTTTCTGGTTATAAATAAAAAATATTATTTTTCATGTACCAATTTTATAATGACTCATCTAATTGTTGTCAAATTAAAAAATAGTTTCAGCTTTATGGTATATCTTTGGACATCAAAAAGATTTAAAAATCTCAAATTCAATTTAATTAATTTAATCATAAATTATAATTACCAAAAAATCATATAAATATAAACATGACTAAAATAATGATATTAAATTGTTATTTAATATTTATTTTATGACATTAATCATTAGCACATTTATATTTTATTACATAAATGATATTAGACAAGCCAAACATTGTACCTATATGTTTAATCAGTGTTAATGACAATCAAGCCGGAACATTATCATTAATTATCTGATCAATTTCACTAACAAAAATTACAAAAATTATTAAATAAACTAGAAAAGAGAACCATAATAAGCAAATGATAGGGTTTATCAGAAAGATAAATTTTGAAAAATATTCGAAATTTGGTAAAAGATCATTTTTTTGGCTAAAACGCCTTTTGGGGATTAATTAGATTAGAGGATTCGCTGATATTCTGTCATACTATTATGTCTGCATACTCTTACACGTATATCAAATTCTTTCTACTTACACTTCTTATAATATCTTCACCTTTCATATGGAGAGTGTAGAAAAGTGTAAGAAAGTGCAGGTGTTGTGTTAGTTATATGAATAATGATATAATCTCGTCAGTGGGGTTCTATATTTAATTGTGTAATAATAATTACTATAAAATATAAGTATAGAAAATTATATAAAAATGATTCTTCAATATCTTCAATGTGTACCTAGACATTTGTCAAGAATATTTCAATTATCTTGTAATTTATTTATTTAATACAAATTCCAACTAAGAACTGAAAGATAAATGAAAGATTAAAATTTAACATTTATAAATAAATTTGAAAATGACTATAAAAATTGTTAATTTTAGTTTAAATAACCAAATTTAATTTTATATAAAATAATTACTAAAATTACCAGCAAGTAAGACTTTTATATGCTTTAAGGCAACATCGCTGTCAAAATGATTAATAACACATAATATTCTAAAGTAATAATTATTTTCCAATTAATTTGTAATAAATTATAACTTCGGTGATTTTTTTTTGTTTCAAACTAATTAATTCAAATATTTATATATACTTTTTTAAATACTTTTTTGTTTGTAGGAATTTAATTCGATAAATATAATAACGAGTTTCTTATTACGAAAAAAAAAAATAAATTACAAAAATTTATTAGAAAATTTAAATTTTTTTTTATGTTAGAAAAAATAATAATAATATTTTTATTACAAATATTTGCTAATTAACAAGCAATTATCAAAAAAAACATTTATTCTGTTATTAAATAAAAGATAAAATTTTTTTTTAATTAAATTTAAATTAAATTTTATTATTTATATACTTAATTTATCTATAAATATACAAAGTAAAGAAGATAATTTGTTATCGGCGTCAATGATTTCAAAAAAACGTTTTCTAAGATAAAAAAAAAGAAAATATTCATTTTTTTTTAGAATTTTATTTAAACAAAATGTTAAAAAAAAAAGTTACAGATAATTTCGTTCTATACAATTATTGCATTAATAATAAAAAAATTACTATTTACTTTGAAATTTACATATACGAAATTATATAAAATTAAGTAGCAAAAATTTAAAGTAGAACATTTTTTTTTTTAATAATTAAATGTTATTCACTAATCTCCGTCTACATTGTAAATTTTATTATAGTCAACCCTTAATTTTTAATGATATCATGACCAAATCCTTTAAATATTGACATAAACATAATGAATAATTCTCTACTAAAATATTTTAATTGGAAGTTAATATTATTTTTTCCAGTAAATATGAAATATTATCACAGTGAAATGAGTTACAATTTTTTTTTTACTTTATTTTGACAAATAAATTTAATTATTTTATAGAAAATCATCTAAGATTAGTTTATATTTAATCCATGGCTTGCCATTCTTAAATTTTCTCCTTCTAGCCGCTGTCGTTTGTTGCACTTGACCAGCCCATTTCAGATGTTTGTTGTTAAATGCATATAAGATCTTGTTTTATACTACAAAGAATTTAAAGCAAAGATTAAATATCAACAAAATACTAAATGATTCACTGTTCAATTTAATTCAAAATAAAAACTTTAATTAATTAAATAATCTGACAAATATTTATATAAATAAATATATGAACAAAAATTGTGACTTTCGTTTACTAACTGAAGATTATTACACTTTACTTCCTCCTTTGGAATTTTTCTTTTGGAAAACTAAAATTTAAACATATGATTTTTTTGAATTTTATATCCTAAATATACAATTTATTTAAGAGATAATTCATATAAAAAAAATCATATACTACTTACTACATAAACTATAAATTTTGACCTCTGCCTTGGGGTTATAAACCTGACTGTGATTTTCATTTGAATATTATAATGCTATATGTACTTATGTTTGGATTTTTTTTTTTATTAAAGCAATGAACTCTTAATTGGAAAATCTGTATGACTTATATACATATGTGATAATTTGATGGAGGAATATATAAACTTTTGTATTATAAACTATGTCATTCCCCTAAAAAAAACAAACAAAAAAGAATTAAATTTTTCCTCAATGTAGAATGGAGAGAACGCATGCAACATCATAATCAAAACACATATAAGCATAATTATAAATGAAGACTTTAAATAATTTACATTCCTTTTAACAGAAATTTGCCAGAATTATAAAATTCATTTATGAATTGTAATAACGTAAAATTTAAATCAGTTAAGAAGGAGGAAAAAAAAAACATTATGAAGAATTTAATAAAATATTTTGTAATTAATTTAATATTAAACAAATAATTTCAATTATGTATATATTTAAAAAAAAAATTAATACATAATTTCAAATATATTTTAATTTGATTGAAAAGAGAAAATTCGAAAAATTTGAAAAAAAAAAAACAATTAAATTTCTTTGAAAAGATCTGAAATTCTAACAAAAATAATGTGAGAAAATTCACAATTTCGCTTAATCCAAAGCCAAAAACAAATTTACTACCTATATATTATATTAAAAACTAATCATAAATTAAACATTATATCACCCTGCATATTCAATTTGTATACAATCCTCATGAGTTTCCTAATAGTACTAATTTATGTATTTCTAATAATTTCCTTTTTATAAAATTAAACTTTGAACCTTTCTATTAATTTCAGCGCTAATATTATCTACTTTTACAGATCTCTTCATTTTTTTTTTTTTGAAGAAAATTTATACTATGTACATCCATATATAAAATTTTATAATTCAAACGATTCAAACGCGCGGTTATCAAAAAATATATAAGAAAACAAAGAAAAATATTATTAAAGTTCAAGACAATTTTTTTTTTTAATCTAATATATATAATATAAATATTAAATTGGAAAAAATCTAAATAAGTAGAAGCATGTGACCTGAATGACGTCTCCTATATTGTTCTAAATAAAACAGATATATGTAATAAAGTGTGCAATTTAAAAATGTGAAATATTTTATATTATACCAACCGCATATAAAATTTATTAATGTATAAAAATGATTTCATTATTTACGATTAATAAAAGAATTATTGCAATGAAATTTATACTAAAAATTTTTTTGACTACATATGTATATAATTTCTAAAAATTAGAATAAAAAATATTTATTTAGTATATATATTAAAATGAACTTTAAAATTTTTAGTAAACAGAGATTTAAATTTGAATTAAAATATTTTCGAATTTTTTTTTGATAATTGTACTGATTTCTCGCCAGAATTATGATTCATGGTTTATTTATTTTATACTTGTTTTGTAAACATCAAAATATCTATGGAAAATGACCGATTGCAAAATATTTAATCTATTATCTATATAAGTACATTAACTTTTTTGGAAATTTTCAACATAAACAAAATGTCTTTCAGTTCTACCATTTTGCTATAACCTTGACTTTTTTAATCTAATGATTTCTATTACAATAATATTAATTAAAAAATATATTATATAGTTCAAGATTGAAATTGATAGCTGATTAAATGAAATTATGAAACATAGTTCAAATTTTTTGATATAACATAAATTATATTATAATCATTAATAGGTAATCGAATTACCAGCTTTTAAATTTTTTAACTATGAGTAATTAAATATTTGATTTTTATAATAGATAATTTTGATTTTTATTCAATTGGATTATTTATAATCAGTCTTAAATTATAATTACTTGTAACCAGTAAACTGATAATAAAGTAAATATAACACAATGAACTTGTATAAATGATTAGTATATGACATATGTATAATAAATTACTATAAATTAATTAAATCAAAATTTAAAATCTAAGATTAATTAATCATTATACTCGTATATATTTTAATTGCTTTATTACTTACTTTAATTTTAATTTATAGTCTATATATTAAATTTTAAATAATGTGATAATCAGGATAAGGAGAGTTGTAGCTATACTAATTGTAAAATTAACAATCAGTAATTTCATTATCTTCCAAAATTAAAGAGAAACTTTTGGAAAAGAGCAAATTTAATTTACCAAATTGAAAAATTTGATTCAGGAAAAGAGTAATTTTTGTAATAGAAACAATTTTCATTTTTTATAACATTAAAAAGACAAATTGCAACTAAAAATGCTATAAAACTTTACATTTTTAGTATTTAACAAGCAGCAAAAAACTCTTTTACTTATACTTTACTGAAAAATTAATTAGAAGAAGTAAACATTTAATTTAATACTTTCCTAGTACATATAACTTGAAAAATTATCATCAAAGGTCAATAAAATTTGTTATGAATCTTCGTTAGTTATAATGTTTTCAATTTAAACTGTCAATTATTCGTTCAAATTTCAAATTTATCCAAGTAATTCATTGAAATTGTTGTGTTGATCTTCCCAAATTTTCATCCCTTACTCTAATCTTTCTTCATATTGTAACTAATAAATTAAGATTAATTTAACTTATATATGTAGTAAAAAAAAAATTTCTTTGATTTATATAAATTTTAATCTGAATTAATTTTAACTAAACAAAAAATTTCCTACATTCAAAATAATATAAAATATTATAATATTTATTCATTTCAAGTGGTTTTGATTATTTTATATATGTATTTATTTATTGTATCTTATTATTTAATTTATATTTATATATTTAATAAACCAAAGACAAAACAAATAGACAGTCAAAGTTACAATTTGATTAGATTGCCGCCCGACATCAACAAAACATATCCACCACCACAAACAAAAATATTTTTTATATAAATTATAATAAATAATAAAAAAATTATAATATAATATAAATAATAATAAATAAATGATAAAATTTAAATTTTCTGGATGATGAGAGAGACATTTTGCCGATCCATACAGATCATTTCGCGTTTAACAATCAAACTGTTTATACATTATTATAGTATCTCTTTAATCCGTAACAAACCAGAAAATTTATTTAAATATATTAAATAATGTACAACATATTTAAATTAATTTCTTGAAAATAAATAAATAAACGTTTTCCGTTCCATTAGTCGCCATATTGAAATTTTATGATAAAATCTTTCATATATTTCATAAATATTAATCGGTTATTTTATGATAAAATTTAATAAAATTGGTAAATTATAATTATTTCTATTAAATTTTATAATTTTTGATGAGTGATAATTTAAAAAAACAAGGTGGTATAATTTACATATATATGTAAAACCCCATTTGGATATGGTAATAAAATTTGTCAACGCGATTAATAATTTAAAAAATTTAAATTCTTTGTCGGTTTAAAAAATCTGCTCATTTATGCTTATAATAATTAACCGCGATTTAACAATATCCTCTAAATCATAATTTATTATTATATAATTTTAAACAAATTAAGGATTACATAAAGGATTATTATTGGATATATTCATAAAAGCATATCAAGTATTACAACTACAACCAAAAAAAAAAACACATCAAAATCGGATTATCATCTCACAAAAACATCAAAAAAAAAGGATAACACACAAAAATAAAGGATATCGGTGTAGAAAATTTGCTATATACTTACATAAAATTTGTTGTTACTAAACATAGCTTATTATTTAGTGATTATGTAACATAGAAAAACAAAAATGAATAATGTGAAATTGTATATAAAAAAATAAATAAATATGAAAAAAAATGAAGTAGGAAAAGTGAAAAATAAATTAAAATTTTTTTTTTTTTTTTCATATTTATTAAAGTGAAAATTTTCTTTGAAATTTAAAGTAAATATAAGAGAAAAATAAAATTAAATTAAATTAAAAAATTAAAAAAAAAAAAGAAGAAGAAGAAAAAAAGTGTAATAAAAATTTTAAATGAGGAAATTTAAAGCAGTTAATATTAAATTCTTAAGTGATTCAAAATCACAGAGTGATTTACAAAAAAAGTGAGAAAAAAGAAATTTATAAAAAAAATTAAATAGAAATTTTAAAATTTAAAAAATTTGTGTAATTTTATAAAAGTGTTAAATAAATTAATTAGTATTTTTTTAATAGTATTATTCTGATTTAATAATTGTTGTTGATTTTCAGATAACAAAAAAAAATTAAAGGAATTTTCATTATTTTAAGGATTTTCTTTTATAGGTAAATATCAGAATCATTAGAATAAAATTAATTTATGGTCTATGAAATTTTTGTATCAACTTTATAATTGATTATAATTGATTATTGATTATTTTTAAAAATTTACTAAATTTAAAGCATTATGTTGTATGTATACTTTGTAAATTATTTGTGAAATATTTGAAAAAAAAAAACAAACTCTTAAAATCTATAAATGTAATTTTTTGATTGCGTAAAAGTGGACTGTAATCTAATTATGTTTTTTTAAAGTAAATCTGCAAAAATTACTTAATTTTATTATTAACAAATTTTAGATATTTTAATTTTCTCTTTAAATTATATCGAAGAAGTTCAAGCATTTTCGGCTAAAATTCATTATATTAAAGTTCGGATTCGCAATTTATTTCTGTTACATTTTGTTTTTGTATAATTCGAAAATAATTTAATAATTTTAAAATATAAGCTAACTTAGTCGCGCCTTATAAGACAAGAGTGAAAACCAGACATGATATACTATAAAATTGTTTAATAATATACAATTGGATAAATCAATAATAGTTTCACGTAATAATTCAGTTTTTTAAAGACTAACTTAAACATTAAAAGGAAGTTGAGCCGAAAATGGTACAATCAAAAAAAAGATTTTCATTATAAAATATTTCACAAAAAAATGAAATTTCTGTATATTTGCCTTTATTATTTCTTCAAATCAGTCTGTACTTTAATTTACAAAAAAAAAAAAAATAATATATAGAATATAAATTCGAAATAAAGTAATGAAAAATTGCACATAACATGAAAATATTGTAGGAAAGGATATAAAATTAACAAAATCTGATCATCTCCCCAGTGTCTGAAGTTTTTTTTTTCCTTATACATACACATATAAAAATATATATAGTAGTAGTAGTATATTCCGGTGAAAAGTTTCACCAAAATAAATTAAATTTTATTTCTCAACATTATAATTCTTATTTTAACAAAAAAAAAAACTGAGTGAGTTGTAGAATATTTCTCGTCAACATCATTACAACTCATTGTCATTTTATTTCATTTTCACTTCTTCACTTAATCTCCATATATATAAGCTACATTAATGAATACTATATGCCAACATAGAATATAAATTAATAATAAAGAAATAAAACATAAAAAATGTAAATTGAATTTAACAAAACAAATTTTTTAAGTTTATATAAAATAAAAAAAAACTTCGCTCCTGCATTTATATATTTTTTCCTCTCAAATGTACAGATACAATAATTTAATATGAAAAACGTTTAGGAACTGCACTTAACAAATCAATCTTTATTACTTTTTTTTTTTTTTGAAAAATTTTACTTGACAATTTTCAATCTTTCTTAAATGTGTTGGTTATAAATTCTATACTTACTTTTATACATTCACAAAACACCCAGACAGAAAATATATACATACAGTATCTATGCTATAGAATAAGTACATTATGATTAATTTCAATTTATTTTGCATTTATATATTAAATTCAATTTCAAAACAGAACAGTCTTTGGTTGAAATTATTTTGACATTTTTTTTATAAAATCATTATTTGTTAGGTGTTGAGTTTTAGAGACGAAAGACTTTCTACTGTGATAATTGATAAAGAAATTTTTGTTTGTTTTAAAATATTTAAAAAAAAATATTTAAAATATTTATTTTTTATTATCATTTGTAAATAAATATATAATTTTATGTTTAAGATTGTTTTTGCAAAGATAGAACATTCAAATTGTTCATAAAACTGAATTTTTTGTTTGGAATTTCTTTGAATAAAATAAATAAAATTATAAATAAAATTGTATTTTTTTACCATTGTTTTTTTTATGTCAAAATTTGAAGTATTTAATATTGATAAGATTTTCTTTAAAATGTTAATAAAATTGATGCATAGTATAAGTATGGTTTTGACAAATATCTAATAGAATTAGTTCATCTTTTTCTGCTTGGCCCAACAGCCAACAGATGGACCTCAACAGATGGACCTTAGATATTTTCCAAATTTGAAACCTACTAATTTTTAGAAGAATTTCCGAACGAAAAATTCCTTTGTAGCAGAGGACCTAGAACCTATTGCTACAAGCTAATGGCTTTGTAGTGAGTCAGTTATTGTCCGCAATATTGGGCTCGATCGCACTCTTAAAATGTACATTGATGTATATTTTTTGACTCATACTGCATTTAATGCCGAATCAACTTAGAACGATATATATATTGCCTCGGCGGATATTGAACTCACGACTTCATAGTACACTATACACACTAAACCGGCTTGGTTTAATTTAAACCATCAGAAAATGATGAAGTTAGATACTTTACCATAATTAAAAAATCCTTTTATTTAGGTAAAAATCAATTTCAATTTATTTTTCAAATGGTCTGGAGAAGAATAAAATCGGGTAAATTTTGTAGAAGATAATTTCAATAAATGTAATATCAATTTTAAATTATTCACATAGTATTTTTTACCATATATTAAATAAACGAATTTTGAATCAGATTTAGGAAAGTTTGTTTAGGTAAAAATGTACACACTCTGAAAAATATTTTGTACCTTTAAAATTATGTTTCCTATTTTTTCACGATATTCCTCTATTGGCAGTGTTGTGGGTTTAAAATGAAAATATGAAATTTGAGATATTGAAAATTGGATTATTATGAATGATACAGTACCTATATACAAATTATTTTAAATTGCAAACGAAAAATAAACATTCAATAATATTGGTTTTTCAATTAACTAGATTTCTGTAAATAATCCGATTTTTCACGTATAGCTTAACAATATAAATTTATTTGATTTGAAAATTAATTTAAAAAAAAAAAATTCTTTACAAAAAAAAATTTTTTTTCTATAACATTAGAATTTCATTTTCTTTTAAACACTCGGACAAATGTTTTTCAACTTTATCCTTAAATATACTATTTCGAAAAATATTTTGCAAAAATATTATTCCTCCGATATTTTGAAACTATTTTAATATAAATGTTTTCAAATTATTCCACTGGACAAAATTTTAACGAATTACTTACATTAAAATTGTAACATTTAACAATTTAATTTAATTTATTCGTAAATGTCAAAAGGAATTTCAATTTCATAAAAATTTATTCCTTTCATTTTGTATACTGAAAAAAAAAACAATAATGATCTCAATCGGACAAGGCAGCACAAATTAATTAAAAAAATATTATTATACTAACTTTTTGACATTTAATATGTTTAAAAAAAAAAAACATTTTTGGTTCAGTAAAAATTTAATTATGACAAATAACATACAATTAAAATGTCTAGCTATAAAAAAATAATTATCAATCGTCCTGTCGCGAAATAAACGAAAGAAAGAAAAACAGAAAGAATTTTTCTGTTTTATATAATTAAAATGTTGTTAAAATAAAAATTAAATTCTAAAACGAGCATAATTAGTGACAACGCGGGGGAAACAAAACATAAAGAAAAATCTTGAAATAAAATTGAAATTACGAAGAATTTAATTTCATTTTCTGAATTTTGTTTTTCTTCATATTTTATTTTGTTTGAAATATTTGAAAAATATTTTCATTATGTATTTAAAATTAGACTAAGTGAAATTTTTTTTTTTGTTATAAAATTTCATTTTTATGTTAATTGTTAAAATTAATTTTTAAGAATCCTATAAATAGAAAATATCATTTCACGACAAGGTTTAAATTAATTTATAAATTTAATCATAGGATTCAACGTTTTAAAAAATATTGAATTACTTAATCAATTTGATGTAATCTACATAAACAAATGCCCATCCATATGCAGTAATCCTTTAATTCGATTCCGGAAAGCGATTTAATTAATTCTCGAAATATCTTTGCTGCCATATAAAGTCATGTATGTAAATTAGCAGAGTTGAAGTAGTTCACTTCTTTAAGACCCTACCATGCTCCCGTTTGTACCTATAAGACAACCTTACAAGTATAAAAAAAAGTTTTGAAAGTTGTAACTTTTTTTTTAATACGAAATCTCTATAAATTGTTAATTTATCTTGTTTGTAACAAAAAACTTTTATACCAAAACTACTAAATTGTGAGGTATAAACTTTTAATGGCACCTTTTTTTTATGTCTTAAATTTTATTGGAAAAAAAACTACACCAACTTGACAGAAGGCGATGTGCACGAATCATTAACATTAAATATTTAAATAAAAAAAACTTTTCAAATGCAATTTTTAAATTAACTTTTGAATTTGTTGCAGAATTTCCTTTTAATTATTTTGTATATAAAAATACTGAATTATAATTTTACAAATATCAAAATAAATGAAAATAAGTTATACCCACTTTCAAAACAGATAATTTCAACAACAAAAATTTTTATACTTTTTGATTCTTTGTTGTTTTATAATCTAAACTTCCTGTTCCTGTATACATATATAAATTTGCAGTAATGTATAAACTCTCAAAAATGTTATTTGAATTAAATTCCGATTCTAATTTGAAAATAATACTTAATTTATATTATACGAGTATATATACAGTTGACAGAAAATATCGTTAAAAATATTATCTTTGAATATTTTAATATATATTTCTTCATTACAATTTTATATAAATAATATTATTATAAGTATATAAATTATATACAATGTTAACTTTTTGAAATTTGATTTCCTGCAAATTCATTATTTTCATCCATCAACATGACAAGAAACTTGCAAATCCAAAAAAAAAAAAAAAAAAAAACAACCAGAAAATAAGAAATTTATTTCATTTTTAACAATATCCCAGATATAGAAATTTCTTACCCATAAAGAAAATATTAATTCTCCCTATATAAAAATGAAAATTTTCTGTGCAAAAAGGAAGTTTATGGTGGTTAGATGTGGTTTTTAACTTTTGATAGTATACTCATTAAAAAAGCAAGCACCAACAATCAAAAAAAAAAAAAAACTTTTTTGAAGAGTGAATAACAAGAACAAGGATGAAATGAATATAATACTAAAGGAATATTATAGTATAAATCCATCATCACTTTATTATGTATCAGTATGTCAACCTTCCAACCCAATCTTCTATGATTTTTAGTCAATGTAGTAGGGGTATGCATAAGTCGGTTATTGATCGTCATTTCGCGTTTTTCAGTTTTTATATTACAATAGGGTAAAAGTTTACTTGTGGTTAAAGTTTATAATAATAATATTAAAATTGGGTCGAAATATTAAAGGACGAATGAATTTTAAATTGAAATATTTATATATACATAAATAATAATATTCGAATAACAGTCAGGAAATATCGACGAAAATTTTGTATTATATACCAGAAAACCTTTAAAAGAAAACATTTTTTAAATGAATTTGTTGAGGAAATTTTTTTTTTCAACATATACCTAGCATATACATAATATTTATGTACATACAATAATAATTGAAGAAAAAAAAAAATATTTCGTTGTGCAAAAATTTTCATATTTGTTTATACTCGTGTATTACTTGGATAATTTATTGAGAAAATATTATAGGACAAACTTTTATTAAGTATATGTATATTGGAAAAACCACAATAATAACTTTCAAAAAGGAAAAAGATTTTTTTTTCTTATAAGAATTGAAAAGTTGAAATGGAAAAATGTAATGAAACCAAACTTTTGTATAAATTATTAAATTGTTTTGAAATGTAAAGCAAATTTTAATCTAATATATAGAAATTTTTAAATTAGAATGTAAATTATTAATAATATTTTATGAAAGATATAAAATTATATTTTTCGTTTTAATTTAAATTAAATAAATAATTGATCATTTTGTTCAAAACATTATTATACACAATTTTCAGATTAAATTAATGGTTTTTCATTTTTTTAAATCAATTTTCAAATTGAAATCTTCGTTTATTCAAAACAAAAATTACATCATATTCAAAAAGAATTAAATATTTTATATAAGAATTAAATATTTTATATAAAATATATAAACTTTCACATTAAACATCATCTAAATTGTCTAAAATATGAATTACGTTCAGCTACGCTGTAGTTTCATAATCATGTTTTTTTTGCTAGTTATTAAAACATCCTTAAAAATATGTTAATTAACTGCATCCTTATTGCTTACTTCAGACGAACAGACAGACGGAAATTTTTTATTTCAATTATTTATTTAATTGACCGACTAAAAAGTTTATTTGACCAATAATTTATTTTAAAGGAATTTACCACTGGGAAATTTTAAAATTTGGTATGGAATACTTTGCCAACTTGAGACGCATTTGTGGTAATTTGAGCTCCTGATGGTACACGCTTTGGACTTCCACATGGCTGAGGGGCTCAACGTACCACTAAATATTTCCCCAGATGTGGTCTTCAAGACCTTTCATGCTATACCTGATACCCCATATGATTCTTTTGGAACATACAGCCCCCTCGTACCCCCTTCCAACCAATAAAATGCCACAAATTTAAATAGCAAAAATATCTAACAACACGAGCTAACTTTAAACGGTCGAGCTGTTAAAAGTTAGGCCAGGCGAGGATATATTTATATACCTATATTATACTAAATAAGAATTATAAATTCAATAAAGGGAAAGTAAAAATTAATTTCAACTTGTCTAAATGAAATTTTTATTGGTCATTTGGAAACATAAACTAAACTATATTATGTAGTTAGTTTACAAATTGTCTAAAAATTTAATAAATTTTACTAAATTTATACATATACATATCTAATTTATTATTAGGTAAAAATTAAAATATTATTTGATTTCATTTATATACCTATAATATCACAATTTTAATATCAGACATTTTCAAATCCTTTAATATCAACTAACTATGTATATTATGTATATATAAACATATAAGATTTCAATATCCAATGATATATGATCTTAGTCATTTTGGAAGACACACAAAAACAACTAATAAAAAAAAAACCTACTAGAACAGAACCAATAAATTCTTTAATGTGACATTAGATCTTCGTCACAAAGTACACAAGAAAAAAAGTTAGCAGTTTAATACCACCAAAATCCTTAGTCATATAATATACCTGGGTGCTATTATCCTTTTTCCGATATACTTATATAATATATAAACAGAGGTTAAAGGATGAAAATAATATTTAAACTTTTTTGATATTTTCTATCTTCTATTTTTTTTTTTAAATTCTGACTGTGATGAATAGATTTTTATCCTTGGCATATGATTTTCATGCAGAATCATAAAATATATTAGGAAAATTTATATATACATAATCTTATAGAATATATTTTTAAGGGTTGGGGTTTAAAAGGAGACTTTTTCCGGTAATATATAAATTATTTTCTAATACCTTAACATATTTTAAAGTTATTAAAGACAAAATTCATTTAAACTTTATTGAAACAATCGCACCTTGTGATGGAAATTTTCTTGTAAAATTTATTGCAAAAGTTATAAGAAATATTATAAATATATAATCTTTTTAAATATTATGTCGTATCTTGTTGGTATATGCCTTATATGTAGTTCAGGTTACGCTAGCAAAATAAAATTTTTAGATTTTATGTTTAAAATCCTGTATACTTAATTACTACTTAAATTAGTAGTAATTATGCAAAAGATTTTTATCAATGTTTATTCAAAGTTGTGACGTACTCATAATTGCCAGTTCTCCAGAAAGTTCTAATTGTCAGAGATCTGCCATTTTGTTATTTTTTCAGTTATAATTAGTAACCAATAACTGACCAATCTTTGTTCTCTAACCAACTGTTAATTATTATTATCTAATTTCTAACTCACTCTAGAAGCTAATTTTTTTTAATTACAGTCTAAACTTAGAGGACGACTCTTTAGAAGTGATTTTTGGGATATTTCAACCTTTGATTTAGGACCATGCTCGTAAAATCTACTAATAGTTAACTAATCTACTAGTTAACTCATTTTTATTTATCATATTTGTTAAAAAAAATGTCAAGTATTTATTATAATCCGTGTAGTAGCTGTCAACTATCTGTTATCTTTTATCTAACTTAACTAATTGTTATTTGATTTGTACAATTTATATATTATATACAATTTTATTTATATATTAATTTTCCGGGTATAATAAAGTATAATATATAATTTAATTATTTCAAATATTCTTTTTATTTCTGAAAAATATATAATAAATTATATTTATGATTTTTTTCGGATAGAACTAGTAGAATTTTACATGCACGACCACAATTTTCATAACAAAAAAATTTAATCAGAAACTCAGAAAATTTTATAGATAAAAATTATAATTTACTTTTATTTTTGTTTTTTTTTTTTTCAAAGAAAAATATGAAAATGTTATTTTTATTTCATTATAGAAAAATATTTTTTAATGGGAAAATTCATCCTTGTTCCATTATCTTCTTAAATAATAAAAATATAAAAATTTATGTAGAAATTCTCTTCTAAGAATTTCTATACATAAATTATATATAAATGAAAATTCTCTATTTTTCTAAGAATTTTTTATGATTATTACTACTTATGTATATAATGATTTATATACCAAATATAGACCAAAAAAACTATTTCAATGAAATTGAAAATATAATTTTAATTCCTAATTAAAACTATTTATGAAATTATTTTTAAATTCAAATTAAAAATATTTTGTTGAATATGGTATTATAAAATAATATAATTTTCATAAAATGTTTTATGGACAAATTTGAACTGGAGCACATATACAGATGCATATTTATGTAAGTGATTTGTGGAATTAAGCTTTTAAGAATATTTGAGTGTTTTTTTTTCTTTTAAGTTCTCGATATTAAAAGGATAAATTGAAAATTCCAAAAAATTTTAAATTGGAAATTCCAAAATTTCTACAATTTTTCAAAATTTATTTATCATTTTTCAAAATTCATTGAAATACATACCCATCAGGTGTTAACTAAATGTCAGAATTCGAAAAGTAATTCCCACTCTTAAAAATTCAATTTCCATGATAATTTTCCGTGATGTCCATGAAAAATTATCATGGAATAAATAATTGATAATTTTTTACGATTTCGAAGATATTCGAAATTTTCACAATTCCGTACGAAATTCTTAACTCGAACTTGTATTCAAAAACTTCGGAACTCGGATTTCTACTGTCATTAAATATTTATTTCTCTCATTAAATATTTTTCAGAGTGAACAAATTTTTAGATTTATTCACTCTGTTTCATTTATATTTTTTTTTTGGCAATTATTTAATTTTTAATTTCCATTTTGTTTTATGTACATTCATATCATATTTTCATTATAATCGTTTTTTCTTTTTTCTCTGTGGTAATTGAATATTCATTTAACATTACTTCAATTATTATACCAAAATATAAAATTAATGAAATTTATTGATAATTATTTTTATACACCCGTAAACAATTTTTAACAAAATAAATTTTTTGTATAATAAATATTATTTTTCAATTAAATTTTCCATTTCATAATAAAAAAAAATATCGTGTTCAAAAAAATAAATAAATTTTCTTTATTTTTTTTAAAAAAATTTTTATCTTACATTCGTTTATTTCAAAAATTAATTATATAAATGGAAAAAATCTCTTGAAACTTAAATATCATATTAAATTGTAAGGAAAAGGAAAATGGAAGTTTTCGGTAATGTTTTTTTTTATGTATTCTCAAAATTCAATCTTTTCAAATTAATTTTAAATAAAATCGGTTTTAAATTCTAAGAAAATTTGAAAGAACACATATGAAAATTGCTTTTCTCACAATATATTCAAAGTGAGAATTTTTTAATTTGATTGAAATGTTAAAGAAATTTATTTATACATTATATACGTTTCATATGCGTATATAATTTCCACATACGAGTATAATTATTTTGTAGTATATTTTCGTTATTAGATATTGTTAAGTTATTTAAAACTTTATATAAACTCGAATATAAATGTTCTCAATAATATTCAATGACTTAATAAAAAAAAATATCTCATATTATATTATATAAAATTTTAATAAATGTAAGAAATATAAAGCATCTTCTTTTAAAAATTTTAATAATGCAATTAATTTTTGAGATATTCATTTTACATGTTAAACTGATATAATTTATTTTCCTATAATTCATTGTCATGGTAAGATTGAACTAATTCCCCTGGTATCGTAAATGCAAAACACTTTTTTTTACATTACCATTTACGTAAAAGCGTGTTTTCATTACTCAAATCTGTTAATTCATCAAAATTTTCAAAATCGGAAATCAAATAAGTCGTAACAAATAAGTAATAAAAAACAGGTTCATATTAAGCTGCATCCAAATATATAAGCGAACTTCCACTTTCTTAACAAATGTTCGTTCGGTAAGTAAGTGAATTGCAAACGAATGTTCGACCTTCGACCGAATGTTCGTTCGTTCGGTGTAAAAGCGAATATTTGGAGATTTGGACTAATGTTCGTCCGGTGTTAAGATTGTTAATATTTGCTAAATTATTATTACAAAAAAATAAATCAAATTAAAGTCAATAAATAAGAAAGTGCTCATTCAGATCAACTAATAAGACTGATCTGAGCAGAAACCCAATATAATAGCTAAACGTTCTTTTGAAATATCTCTTCAAACTCGTCATTAAAAAAAGTGTATAAAATGAAAAGAAATTTCTGATTTGTATAATTTATTTAATATCTGAAATGTCTCTTACGAATACCTCCATATTCTTTTTGCTAACTACATATACTTATTTTGAAAATTCTTTAGCAAATTAAAGATGTAGAATTAAAATACAAAATTTCTTTATTACATAATTTTACTTCAGTAAATAAAATTCTTTCTACTATGTCGTTATGACAAAAATTTTACTTAAAAATGTTATTTAAGAACCAATTTATTTCTATAATAATTTTACTCAATTAATTTTCTGATAAAGTACAAAATTGTTAACATCATTTCGAGAATAGTTATTAAAATTATATAATAATAAAATTACAGCAAAATATTTAAAGGTTTTTTTTGTTTTTAATTTAATTATCTTAAAAATATGTTTCTGTATAGTAAAGAGTGCAGAGAAATGTTTCATTTAAATATCTTTGATGTGACTTTAATGAAAATTTTTCATCAACAAAATGGTTCATTAAATATCAGGACAAATTAATACATATATATATTTTGTATATATATGTAACCAAATAATATCATTATACATTGTATATAGAACTATATAACTTTTTAAATTATATTATTTTCCAAAAAGACAAGTTAAAAGTAATCTAAAATGTAGTCAGAGTCCTATGTTCTGTACAACATCAGTTCAATTTTATATTAATTTTTTTTTTTTTGTTATTTTCATTTCCTGAATGAAGTTAATGATATTTATTATACACAAGTATATAATATATTTTGGTATCAGTTAGTCACAAATTTTGGTTTTGTTTTTGACATTAAAGGACTTATTCAAATATATAATAATTTTAAATCAGAAACATTATAAATACTCGTATATAGTTGAAACAGATTTTCAAAGTTGATGAATGAAGATATACAAAAAATTTATAGTTTTGGACATATTTTGGAAATTTTGTTTTAAATATTATAATATTTTACTAACTCTGAATCTGATATAAATGTAGAATGACGTATGACATAGACACAGAGTCCTTTTCGATGAATATAGTAATATGAATATGTAGCTATATCCATTTATAATCAAATCAACAAAAAACACTGACATACTTTTACTATGAAAATTTCAAATTATTTATTTAATTATAAAATATAATTATATTAACATTAACAATTTAATTTAATATTTTTTTTGGACTTAATCAAAACAGAAAATATAATATGTAATATTAATTTAAAAATTGAGTTCCAGAATAAAATATTTCGTAAAAGAAAATCACTTATTTAGGTCTCAGAAAATAATTATTTACAATGTGAGTACAATAATTGTGTAATATATGCAATCAAATAAAGAAAGAATACAATTTAGTGATTCAAGTTTGAATTAAAAACCAATCTCTGTGTCTATGTTTTTGGTTTCATAATATAATTTAGGTCACTTTATTCAATGGGCTTATTTTTGAGCTAATTATATTGATTTATATTATCCTTAAGTGGACTGTCACATATATTTCTGTATCCCTTTTCATCTTTTGCTTAGTTAGAAAATGATGAGAAAAAAATGTTAAATAAATGTCTTAAAGAAGTTTATTAATAAATAATTTAAATACTCCATTAATTATTAAAATAAAACTAAAATATCTTCTCCACAAAATGGAACAATATTCTTGTAATTATTATAATAATAAATGTTAATTTTCTTTTACATTTATTGAATGTTTGCAATTATATAATTGAAAAAAAAATTATGAACAGATAAAATTTGATTACCAAAAATCAACAGAAACAAAACGAAATTAACTTTTAAGTTACTGAAAATTTATAACTATATAAAATTAATTTTAACTAAATAATAGCAATTAAATTACTTAATACATATATGTATGCAAATTATTTGTAATTATAAAGTTATTCAAAATTTATTTAATTCGATTAATTAGAAATTGTAATCTAGGGACTATTTTGAATCTATAAACTAAAATAAAGTTTATAATTTAACGTATTTTAGTTATAAAATAAAATTTAATAAATGTTACTTGATTTTTTTTTTCTTTTAAATTTGATATCGTTTTTGACTATAATTGACAGATTAGTTATTTAGTTATTAGATTAGTTTATTACATAACAAAATATTGCATTAATCGCTATATTAAACATAAAAAATTTGCAGAAAAAGCTACACACAAAAGAATAGACTAAATGCTAGAAGTTTCAATGACTTTTTGTCATAAATTTGACCTACTATATTTTTATATTAGTACACATATATGCCATAAGTTCTTCTGTAATGCGAAATTATTAATTGAAACACACTAGGATTTTAGAGAAACAAATTATGACCATTAACATTTTTCGTAGTCTTAAAATTTACATTCGCGTATAATTTATTACTGGTACTCAATCTTTTAAAGCTTACACGAAAAATTCCAATTCATTTTATTACCGTACATAATTCATACACTAATTCAGGAGCCCATAATTTGTCTATCTACCTAAGTTAGAAATTAGATTTTAATTTATCCTTAATCCTATTTATAAATATTTTGCATCAATTCTCAAAAAAATTATTTTTGAATAAAATTTTCTGCAAAATTATAAACTAAAAATTAATATTAGATTAAAAATTTTGCTGAAAAATAAATATTTAAACATATAAAATAAAATTGATAATATTTCTGCTTGAACTTTTTTTTATGTGAAATCGAAATTAATTGCTTTTAAAGTTAACATTTTCATAGGAAAATATTTCTATCCATAATTTTCTAGGTTACCTCACAAAATAAAATAATTATTTACTTACTATTTCAATTTTTTTAATAAATTTTATTTTAAATTTAAAGTTTTAATTGAAAAAGTTTAAAATTGTATAAAATATTAAAACGTTCAATATTTTTTTTTAGAATTTATATAAAATTTATATTCGTTATTTTGAACAAAATTACTTTTTTTATCACATAAACATATTTATTTTTTACATAATTTTTTTTTTTGTGCAATTTTATTTTTACTTTCAGATTTTTCTACGTGAAATTGAACCCATCAAAAACCATAAATAAATAAAAATATATATACATATATATAAAATGAAACGATATGAAAAATCAATATTATTAAATATTCTGATATTTTATCAAATCATATCAAAATCAACTGCCCCAACATCAACAAATACAAATAATAACAATATAAATAGTAATAGTACAGGACTATCAAATAATGGAATTATTAGTAATATTGGTAATTTAAATAATATTAATAATAATGGTGGTGGTATTAATGGTGGCATTGGCACAAATGGTAATCCAGCAAATAATATAAATAGCATTTCTAGTATAACTGGTAGTACTAATAGTGGTAATAGTCAATTAAATACAAATTTAGGTAAAGAAAAAACATATGATAAATGTACTGGACCAGGTGATCCAGGACCATGTAAACATTATTTATATAAATGGCGTTTTGAACCAACAACAAATGAATGTACAACATTTATTTGGGGTGGTTGTGATGGTAATAATCAAAATCGTTTTAATACTGAAGCTGAATGCATGTATCATTGTATTGGATCACCATGTAAATATAATTTTTTTTTTGTTATGAATTTTCTTCATTTTATATCTTAATTTTCATATTTTTAATTTTATCTTTTAGATACATTACCACCATTTTTACTACAAACTACTACAAATTTACCAACAACAACCGAAATTTTACAACCTGAATTACAAACGCAAACAATTTCACATCATAGTACAAATGGTAATAGTGGTGGCGGTGGTGGTAATAATGGAAATGGTAGTAGTGGTATAAAATCAAATATTCGACGTATTGAATATTATGATGATTCACGTCATTCAGATGATGAGCCAGTACCATTTGATCAACGTGGACCAGAATTAACATTTGCTGAAACTGGTGAAGAGAAAACATTTATGTTTGCTAAAAATAATACATTTATTCAAATGGATGGTGATTTGATACAAACATTTCAATTGAGGTTTGTCAATAAATTTAATATTGTAATTAACCATTTGATATTCAAAAAACATAAATATGTATAACATTTTCAGATTAAATTGTATGTACTTTTAACAGTTGTTATTGACATTTTTATAATTTAAATTGGTTTTTTCATAAAATCAAATTGATCCTTTATTCATTCTTTTCTAATTATTCGTCAATTTTTTAGAAAAAAATACAATACATATTTGATCAAAGTCACTAAAAGAAAGACCAAAGTCACTAAAAATTCTATAAATTACTTATATTATTTATCAATTTCAGTTTTTGTCAAAATGAATTTGAAAAAAAATTATTGGTTAGTTTCTACAAAATTTCTTTTTATTCATAATCAAATTTCTTATGATACAAAATTTATGCTACAACAAAAAACTTCATAAATAAATTTTCTTTAATAAAACATTTACTTCCATTCGAATTATATGCAAAAACCTTGCAAATGAACTTTAGTCCTGATAATTTGTAGTCCAAAAGAAAAATACTGTTTGGAAGGTATATCGTATAATAATTATTTTCTGTGTAAATTGTAAATTATTTTTTACACTTCATAAATTGTAATTAATTTTCATTGTTTTTTTTTTTTTGTGTGGTTTTACTTTTGATAAATGTTATCTTTCTACCAAAACCATTGACAGTATCAAAGTTTCTTTAGTCTGTGGATAATACAAAATTTCAAATAAATTTCAAATAACCTACAAACAAACCTTATATCCGTTTTTATGGCATTTAAATTTACAGAAAACAGGATTAAAATTAAAATAGAATTATAATAAAATAAAAATGTTAGATATTTATTTAGAGAAATAGGAAAAATGAAAAACTTTTTCTATATTATCCGAATAAAAGATAAAAGGAAATATACAAATGAAAACTAAAAAAAGTATAATTAGAAAAGTTTAATAAAAAAAAGATTAAACAAAACAAAGTTAATAATTAGGATAAATAAATGACATAAAAAAGTGACGATGCAAAAATTTAAAAACAAAAAATGAATTTAGAACTTAAAAAATGGAAAGGATAATAAAACCAATGAAAGATGATTATTACGGAGTCAAGTAAATAAAAGGATGATAAATAAGAATACCAATTAAATCCTTAATAAGAAATTCAGACAAATAATTGTGGATGGTATATAAATATAATAGTGTAGTAATGATTCAGATTTTGGTCAAATGTAATTTCTGTTCCATCAACATATAAATAATAATTATGCTTTACTCGCTGCTTGATCTATATTATCTTCTTTTAACAACTCTTCTTCAACTCAAACAAATCGTCTCAAGGCCTTCTCAAATTGATTAAATTAAATAACCTTTTCTGCCTTATATATATGTATAATATATAAATTCAATTATAAATTTCAAAGTACTAAAAATGTATAGTAAAAAAATTCAGGATATAAAATAAATATATATATAAATGATAAAAACTTATAAAGGGTTGACTTTTAATTAATTCACTCAAAAACAAAAAAAATCCCTTTTTTTTTTAAATTTTTATTCATTTTATTTTAATAATTACCATATTTTATTTTCCATTCTATTAATTGTTTTTAATCTTTTATCCTTAATTGTCATTTTTTTTTCTATTATCATTTTTTTTTTGTAAATTACAGATTGTGTCGTGAAATATCCTTTCAATTTCGTACTCGACTACCTCATGGTTTATTGGTATATCATAATGTTAAAAATCCAGATGGAATTGATTTGGATCCTTATGCATTATACGTGATTGTTGAAAAAGGTCAATTAAAAGTTGTACATGTATTTGGAAAGCACTCAACTAGTGTTACTGTTGGCGAAGGATTAAATCGCGCTGAATGGCATAGTGTTATGGTATTAACTTTTGACTTAATAACAAACAAAAAATGAACTGAAATTAAATTGATTGAAATTTTCGGTTATAATAACAAAAAAAAAAAAAAAACAGAAAATACGTTTTAATCCTTGATGAAAATTTTAATATATACTTTAACTTGTTCAATCAATTTTTATAAATATAGAATTTTCCAATGGAAAAATTTAAATATTATTTTATCAAAAAAAAAAAACAAATTAAATTTATATCCCTTTTTTAAAGGTTCGTATTGATGTTCATGGTGCAAGATTAATAGCACGTGTTGACAATAGTCAAGAGGAAGTATATCTAAAAGGATTAAATCATGATACTAACTATGGTGTATCAACAAATCTACCATCAGTTGTTTTAGTTGGTGGTAAATTAATATAAAAAAAAAATTAAATATATATTTTATATTTGTACTATAGAATCTTTCATAAAAACTTTAATTTAAATTCGAAATTTTCAAAAATACAATAATCAATTGAACCATATTATTTTATATCTCTTTATGCCACACAGTCTGCTATCACTGGTTGTTATATAAAATAACAATATAATGGGAAATATATTTTCAATTTATGGACAAAAAAAAAACTAATAATTTATGGCCTTTTTTCTAAATTTTCTATTTCAATTTATTTTCTATTGAATATATAATAGGCTGGTAATAAAAGGATATCGAAAATATTAAATAGAATACATATAGAATATTATGTCAAAAGCACATACTAAATTTGTGAAATTTTGTATACCAGTTTTTTTTTAAACTATAAAAAAAATATAGGAGTATAATTTTATATTGTAAGCATTGTTTAGTGTTTGTCTGTTTTATAACGACATTTAATCAAAATATGTCAATTTAGGCCCTATATCTCACCACTACTTACTTTACTGCGACTTAACCTCCAGTTAAATATTAAACTAAAGTTCATAAAGTCCGAGTCTATATCAGAATTTCGAAATCCCATGTACTAAATAATAATTTGCAATAGTTCACATATAAAACGAACCAGACACAAAATAATAATTTTCTACAAAAAAAAAAACAATCAAAATTGAAATCTACTTCGGATTCGATTAAAATTAATTAAATAAAATTGTTTTACTAAACCTTTTTGTTTTGTGTGTGCCTAATAGGTTTATCATCTGAGGAAAGGCTGCATGGTGTAAAATATATAATTGAATCATTTGTTGGTTGTATACGTAATGTTGTATTAAGTTCTGGTAAAGCAGCATCGGATCTATTACCAATAACACCATTAATTGCAACAAAACATGAAAATGTAAATGAGGGTTGCGATAATAAATGCTATTCCCGACAAAATTTATGTTTTGTTGGTTCACATTGTATTAACCATTACAATGATATTTCATGTGACTGTTTTGGTACAAATTATGAAGGCGAACATTGTGATATTTATAGTAAGTATATAATAGAAAACATATAACATCATAATGTATTTATGTAATTATAAGAAATTAATAGAAAACTATATATAAATTTTAATTTGGTTTATGAACAAATTTTTGTTTATTTATAAATATTAAAGTAAATTTAAAATTAAAATTAAAGCATTTATTATCTAAATTAAAATAGAGAATTTAATTAAATTGAAATAGAGAATTTAATTAAATCGATTTTAAGGATTAAATTTACAATTTAAAATTTAGACACAAATTAAATTTAGTCCTTTTTTTATTATTTTATTAATTTTTCTTTCTTTTCTATATTATAGCTGCTACAATATTAACATTACGTGGTGCCAGTTATGTATCATATCGTATATATGATTGGAAGGATCGTGTACATTCACCAAAAACCCGTATTAGTATTATATTTAAAACTAGTTTTGATGATTCAGCATTATTTTATGCTAGCGGTGAATCATTAAAACAACAATATATTGCAGCATCATTAAAAAATCATACTGTATATGTTGAAATTGATTTTGGTGATAGTATAATGTCAGCAAGATTAGGTGATAAATTAACAACACATGATTGGCATAATTTAACAATATATCATGATCATCGACAAATTAATGTAATATTAGATCATCAAATGAAAATTATGGAAATACCAATATCAACAACATCAAAATTATTATTTGATCCAGAAATATATTTTGGTGGTAGTCCAGATCCACATAAAAAAGGATTAGCATCACATAATAATTTTGTTGGTTCAATGAAATATGTTTATTATAATGATGTATCAATTTTATATGAATTAAAAAAGGGCAATCC
Source organism: Empis stercorea (assembly GCA_949752835.1). Taxonomy (NCBI): domain Eukaryota; kingdom Metazoa; phylum Arthropoda; class Insecta; order Diptera; family Empididae; genus Empis; species Empis stercorea. The sequence continues at coordinate 6,685,813 of OX457085.1, forward strand.
AAAAGTTCATTATCATGGTAAATTATCTTTTATGATTATTATGTTTTTTTTAATTATATGCTAAAAAAAATTATAATTTTTTAAGCCAAAAAAATTTGTTTATCATTTTAATAAAGTTTTTTTCCTTTATTTCCTTTTTTTTGCGGTAATATAGCTAAAAACTTTTTACGAAAACAAAGAAAAATATAAATAATTAATAACATAAAAAAATTAATATAGTTTTCAAAACTTATTCGACACAAAAAAAACCAACTCATAGTATACTAAAGTTTCATTTTATTTTATTTCTTTTTCAAAAGCTTATAAATTTCTATAGCAAAAGCTTGTGTTCTATTGAAAAAAAAAGGATATTTTTTTAGTTCAGTTTTTATATTCGTATAATTTTTTTGTTACAAAAGAAAATTATGGTCATTTTTTAACAATTTACGACCCCAAATTTAGGAAAATTAAATTTTTTTGATGTAAAAAAAATTGATCATTAAATTTCTATATCGATAGTGAACATTCAATTGGACGTATCTCCAAAAATACTTAAATTGTGGTAAAAGTAAATATTTATGTGCTAAACTTATATTATTTTAATAATTCAATTCAAATTACTACAATTTAAAAAAAGATCGGTCCTATCCTTTCAATTTGGTGTTAAAAAGTCAGACTTAATTAGTTACATCTGATATCAATATTCCTTTTCATATTAATTTATATGTATTTAATAAATTTATTTAATGTCAGTGTCAGGTAAATCAATATAAGTTATATTGAAACCTCCAATCAACGTAAAATACATGCAATGTGAAGTAAGGCAGTCAAATGAAAAAAATAATTAGACACAAATGAAACAGTTTTCAATATCCGAAAAGAAGTCATAAATTTTCCAAAGAAATTGATTTAAATCAACTTTTTTTTAGAGAAAGATGTTGATAGATGGCGCACAACTATATTTTTCAATAGTTTTAAATTTAAAGAGAAAAGTATAATTTGTAATGATAAATATTAATAAATTAATAATTTTTAGATAATATAGTTTCGAAATTTCAATAAATTAAAGAGAAATGTAACTTATCTTGCCTTCATACTTTTATTTTTATTTATCTTTTTTCTATTTTTCATCAAAAAATATTTGGTGATTAAATTCTGCCCTATTATATAATTTTGTATGATTCTTATCGAAAGGATATTAACAACTACAATTTTAACACTATTCAATTTCCAATCATGTGTTGTTAATAAATATGAAAAATTATTCCACAAATCCAAAAAAAAGTTATTAGCAATATTTCTATCATACTCAAATAATTTATAACTTCCTATAATTTCTAAATTTGAAAAAAAAATCTTATATAGTATATTGAATGCAATAGAATACAATGCAATTTTATATAATTTCCTTTTCTTGTACATAAAAATTTTATACAAAATAATATAAATTCTTAGTAAAGTTGAATTTTATATTATCTATTAGTACAAATTCACAAATTCAATTCACTATTATTACATTTATTTATTTTTTATTCATTAGGAGTATTAGAAGCTGAATTTAAAGAATCTGAAGTCGATGTCATACCAATTACATATCCATTTGCAACATCACATATTTGGTGGCCAATAAATCAAGCAGATGAATTAAATATTAAATTTGATTTTCGTAGTAGTCGAGGTACAGCAGTACTTGCATATTGTGATGTAACAACATCATCAGGAAATGGATTTTGGGAGGTAGGTAATAAATAACAATTATACTATATATAATACTTAATATATATTTATATTATTTAATATTGATTTAAAGTTTAAAAATTCAATATTATGTTATTTAGAAATAAATGTAACCATAAATGAATTTTTTCAAAATATAAAAAATCGATTTTTATGTATATGTTTGATTTTACAATTTTGTCGATATAATGATTTACCAGTGTTGGATATATTCGGTAGCTTTCAAGACTGCATTAAGGCAATTCGTTAATTTATATTTAGACAATGAATTCCGCGATAATTATTAAAGCTTAATTCAATTTTCAACTTAGACTTGTACTATCATTGATATTTCTACTAAACCTATATATTATTTTTCAATCTCAACATTCATTACCTAATTGGAAAATTATTTTAAAATTTAATATTTAAAATTGAAAAGGAAATATCTATATGCAGTTTTAAATGGACTCTAAAAAGTCTTATATCTTTTTACAAAAAAAATTATTACAATCGATAATTCTTAAGTTTTTTTACTTATAATAATAAAATAAATATCATTTTTTTACTGCAGTGTATAGCTTAGCTACATACCGTATGTACATATTTGAATTGTAAGATAAAATTCCAGTATCTCTAATATTGATTTCAATAGAATTCTAGTTTTTTTCTGTTTGCAAAGATATTTTTTAGGCAACTTTGGAAAATATGATAATGTTAAAATGATATTGTCATATAAAATATTTTATTTTTAAAAAAAAAAAAAAAAGAATTTCTTTTAAAAACATTTTTCTTTTTCTACTTTTAAAATAAATATTTCTATATAAAATATATTTTCTACTATACTACATTATATTGAATATTATATATATTAAGAGTTTTTTACCGATTATATTTGAATTTTTCTATATAGATATTTCGAATATGAAAAAAGAAAACTATTAAAATAACTTCCTTTTGTAAAAGCAAATAATACTGAATAAAATAAAATTTGAAAATATTTCAGATTGTAATGGAAATTGACATACACTTTAACTTAAAAGTATTTATCGAATTTATGTATTTTGCTAAAGAAATAGAAAATATACTTACATTATAAAATATAAATCTTAGAAATTTAGTCGTAAATATTTTTATACAGAAATCAAGATAGTTAAAAGATAGAAAATAAAAATATATAATAAACTAAGATTTATTATCCGATTTCCCTCGGAACAGAGTCAAAATTTTGGATGTTGCTAGTGAAAGGAATCGCGAACGCGGGCACATATATACGACATTTTTGTAAATGGCAGATTAGAAAACGTTCATCACTCTTAAATAATCATAAATAATATAATTAAATTTCTTATTGAATATATTTTTAATATACTATTTTTAATAATATAAATAAAATATAACTTCTTCATTCTAAAATCGTTTGACAGGACAATATCAAAATCAGGATACTTGATATTTTACATAAGAAAACATTCTTTTATGAGATTTTCACTTTGCCAGTTATACTTTCATAAATAATAAATTTTTTTTAATCATTAAAAAATAATTTGATGAACTAGAAATTCGATGAATTGATCATTCAATGAACTGGTTTTCAATTAACTCGTTTTCGATAACTTCGCATTCGAAGAACTTGTTAGTTACCAGTGAAATTTTCGATTACTTCGCATTCGAAGAACTTGTTAGTTACCAGTGAAATTGTGGCAATATATATAAATATGTAAACTGAATTTTTAAGTATGACATAATAAATGAATTAAAATTCTATTATGTATTAAAAATGAAATGAATTTTATAGATTTTCAAATGATAAATGACTATATAAAAGCATAAATTAATGTTAGAAAATTTCTTATTTAACATAATTATTCATATGAAAATATTATTTTTTTATTTCCTTAATCGTTTTTTTTTTTTTTATAATAATCGCCTTTTTTATTACCTAATAAAAATCAATTTACAAACCATTTAATTTCTCATATTATATAAATATACAAATTATCCAAAAAAAAAAAATAATAATAATATTGCTTTTGCCCTAATTTAATTCATTTTTATTGGTCCTTATTTATTTATGGATTTTTATTATCATATAAAATTATTTTATATGAAGAATATTTTCATTCTATGTTTTTAATAAATTGAAAATTTAATTCAAAAAAATATTTTTATGGTGCTTTAATAAATATTCGGCTATTATATATCTACTAAAATGGTTTTTAATGATTTACCATTAAATTACTGATATCCTATTATTATATCTCAATTTGTGGGAAGTCCTTTTTTTTTTTGGTATTCATATAATATTTTTCTTTTGTTTAGGTATAATTTTATGGATTAAAGGAAAATATGTTTTTTGTTTGTTTTTGGTTTTTTTTAGTCAATTTTTCTATTAAATTTATTATATTTTATATATATAGAAAGTTTAGGACTATTGATTATTTGATTCATCTTCAATAGAGCTTTTAATAATTCAAAAATATAAATGGTAATATGATGATATGATCTGGAAAAGATTAAATATAAAATTTTCCACAATAAAGGATATAAAAATGGAATTGTTCTCATCTTTGTCCTCAATTAACTAATTTCTATATAAATTTCTATTTCAAACAAAATACAAAAATTCAATAATGTATGAAAATAAAATCATTAAACAAATTTTACATATTGATTTTCCATTTCCTTTTTTATATGTTCAATTTTCCACATTATATAAAATATTATTAATTTATGCAATTCTAATATAAAAATAATTCTGAGTAATCTAAAAAATTGCAGATAATTTTTTATTGAAAACGAGTATGGGATGGGAATCATCTTCTCTATAAAATGGATTTTGAAATTTTTACTATATAAATCTTATGAAAATATTTTATATGATTATGTAAAGTTTTAGTATATTTGTAATAAAGTATTATATAAATCTATTAGATTTCGGAAAATTTATAATTTTCCTAAATTTAATTCTTCTTCTGATATTATTTTACTAGAAGTGTGAAAATTATAGATTAATGTAAGTGAATAAATTTAAAATGTCATCTTCAATGCTATATAACACTGCTCCTGTTTCAGATATGATATATTTTCCATTTCCTTTTTTATTAAAATTTTAAAATTTTATGTATACATTTCTAATAAAATTTTATGTGATTTATCAGTTTAACTGTCAAGTAAGAAGCTAGCTACTATACATCTATTAAATTTCCTTTAATATTAAATATTGCATTCAAAGATTATAAATAATTATTGCTACATATTTATGTATAACAAAATAATTTTAATACAATTTTAAAATATATTATTATATTTTGTAAAATTTAAAATTCACAAAATTCTCACTTTAATATTTATATTATTTTTATTTTTTAAATATTAATTGGATCTTTCGCAAAACTTTCATTAACTTTACAAAAAAATAAAATATTTCAAATACATACTTAGAATATTTAATTTTAACCACAAAAAAATTAATAAAGTTTTCTTTAGTTTTTTAGTTGTTGTTAGCAATTGTCGAAAACTTTTTATGTAATTTTTATTACAAATTATAAAATTTAACAAAAAATTCATTTTGAAATATTATTTCCTTTTTTTTTTCAACTTTGCTTAGTTATAGTTGTTACTTTCGCTCTTATTTTCTTTATTTCATTGAAAAAGTAAAATGTAAACTAAAGATATTAAATAAATTTACAATTTTTTATACCAACTTGTAAAGAATATAATATAAATTTAATTAATATAATATTTTAATATATTTTTATTTTATTTTTTAACTTTCTTATCATTTCATAATTTCTTATTCTATTTCCTTTGTACTAAAAGAAAATATTTGAAAGGAAATATAATTTTTATTAGTCATAATTTTATTTAGTCGAACTGCGTATTCATAAAAAATGTCATTTTGAAATTTCAGTTATTTTAAAATTGGCTAAGTGTGAAGTGTGCTATGCCGCGATTGCACGGAAGTTCAATTCCAGACAGAGGCATCAATTTCGTTCTAATTTAACTCAGCTTTAAAAGAGTATACCATAACCACTTCAAATATATACAGAATGTAAATTGTCTGCGAAAAAGGTTCATAATTGCAACAGAATGCCGGAAAGCCTCTAAGAGGCCCGCCTCGCGCTTTTAAGTCAAAAGAAGAAGACGAACAATTTTTCTAACTCAATTTTGAAGCCAAATTTATTTTTGTTGAAAACTTGTCGTAGTAATCAAGAATATTTTGATGGAATAACATATATTTAGTGGCAAGAAATCTTTTAAAAGGAGCAATCACAAAACATTCTTATACATTTTTTTACATTTTATTAATTAATATGAATTCCTTTTACTACTTAAACAAAGCAAATTAAATAAAATATTTGGTTTTATTTAAAATACAAAAAAATTTCAACATATTAAACATTTTTCAAACTTGAATACTTGATTTTTAAAAATATTTATATCAATTTTCAAATAAAATTGAAAATTCTAATTAAATCTTCTGCTGAAATTTAAAATTTAATGGATATAAAATATTTTTAAAACTTATATAATTCATTCTGAAAACGATTATTGTAATAAGTATGAATGTGTTAAAAAATTTTATGCCTTAAAAATAAAATAGTGAATGACTGAATTGTGCAACAAAATAATTAACTTTATATGTTTGCTTATAAATTTTTAATTTTAATTACATTTACAACTGTAAAATATTAATTTAAAAAAAGAAGTTAATTTCCAATAATCCAAGAATAATTCATTTTAATGTTACATTTCAATATGGTTATTTTTTTTATGTTGTTGTAGCCTTCAATATCTTTTTGACTTAATTTTACAATTTTAAAAACAATTTTTATATTATATTGTGCCTAAATTTCATATATTTATCGGTGATCGAAAATTTGTTTACATTAATGTAACCAAAAATAACTTGTTTATTATTTCAAAATTCAGTTTCAAATTGAAAAATTCCTACATAAATAGTTCAAATTGACAAATTCCTAGATTGGATACGTCAAGTCAAGTGATACGTCAAGTTTGAGTGCTTATTTATTAAAACACAATTGATTTTTGCGTAAAACGGTGAATTATATTTTAAATTTCACTTCATTTTTTCTATTTTTTATAATATTTCTTTTTCATAATTTCTCCAATGAATACAAGAAAACTTAAAAAATAGCCAGTACACATTAAATAAACAGCAAATAAAATCCTTTCATTTGAATAATCTGGCTCTGTATCCTTGAACTTTTGTAAATAGTCGGCCTGCTGTGATTTCGAATATTCTTGCTGATACCAACCATCGTATAAACCATATGCCAATACATTACCCTGAAATTCTTCAAATGCATCAATATATATGGTATCAATATGAAATGGAAATCCCCATTGTATTTGTGTGATAATTTCACTAGCTACACGCATAGATGGTGATTTGAGTGCTTCCTGTTGTTTTATCAATAAATTCGAGAATTGCCGAACGCTTAAGTAACAATACTTTGAATTTAAAGATAATAAATTTTTTATTACTTTATCATATTCCGCAACTATGATTAAGTCTTTAAATGCTTGTGGTACCGATTCCATTTGTACGATAAATGTATTTATCGTTGGATTAATATAAATAGGTATTCTGAGTCTAATTATATCTTCAATTGTATCGATCTGTTTCTCAAATAAATTAGTTACCAAAAATCCTGATAATAATGCTAAATAAAAATTTGACAAAATAAATCCAACAATATTTGTTAAAATAAATGAAAGTATTATTGGTTTTTTCATAGTTTTCTCATTCCAAGCATAAGAAGATATGTACACAATTGTTGATAATATTCTACAAAATGAAATACCAAAATTCCAAGTATTTTCAATAGTAAACATCATAATTGTATCCAATATTGATATTATTATAATTGTTAATATTATCAACATCCAAAGATCGGGTTGAAAAGGTTTTAATAAATATTTATGCTTCTCAATTTCTTTTGCATTTGGAACTAATAAACCCCATTCATCAATTATTAGTGGATATGATAAAGCAATACTGCCAGGCTTAAAATTGAAATATGACTGTGGTTCCATTATAAAATCAATTGTTTTATTTTGTAGAAATTTTGTACGCTCAGCCATTGGTAATGTAGCCCATGGATAATTTGTTTTAATTCCTTTCATTTGACCAGAATATTTTTTTAGAAATTCCGAAAATACAATATAAGTAATACCACTTGGTTCTTTTTTACCATTTTTATTAACATATTCATACAGGAAAGGAAATCGATCAAAAAAAATTGTATTCGAATAATAACCTTTTAAATTTTTCATTTTATTGGGGTAAAAATTCATATCGATAGACATATTAGTCAATCTAATAATTGGAAATGGATCATAACTGAACAAATTATAGTTGGTTTGTATTTTTGTCCAAAATATTGTTATGACATTTAAAAACCCATTCTTCCAGCACCATTCGAATAGCCAATATAATTCATTGGGTACAGAAATCTCGTAATCAATAACAAAAAGTAACTTTATGTATCGATGAATTGTAATTAATGTTAAATCTACTTGTTCTAAAATTATGTCATTTTCACGATTAATCGTTACAACACTTAAAATATGTGTATCAAAATACTGATAAAAGTTCCTTTGTAAATTATTATTATTTATTATTATTTTAGGTATCTCATATTCATCGTGGCGAAGTATACACATAGAATCTTCTTGTCCTAAATTTGACGAGTAATAAATAATTGTTTGGAAATCATGTGAAGTCTTTAGTTTCAATAAAACATCTTTGGTTTCTGAACAATTAAACGAAATACTCTCAATTGAATCAATAAACACAAGAAATATTAAAATAATTTGCATTTTTCAAATTACACTGTCCGATTTTCATTTAAAATCCTTACTGCACCAGAACTGTTTCGATACTATATTTATTTTCATGCTAAGGAATACAAAATCGTGTTAGAATGTTTTATAAAATTGCACTCAGAATAATCATAGCTGAAAGACTAGCTATTTACATAATAAAACTTATGAATTTGAATATTTACTTTATAATTATTTGATATCGATCACTGAATTAAATTGCTTTTTTTTTTCAATTTATTATTAACCTTAGTTGCTATTGCATTTCTCAATATGACTTTTAAATCTTGATGCTTATATTGGTGTTATATACTTTATATTATTTCTTCACTATAGATCTGATTTTACACAATTATAAAAAAATTTCAGTTACATGAATTTAGAATATCCCTTAAGGAAAATGGGTAATTTTATCAGATTAATTAGTAAATGTGATGTGTGATGACATCTGTTATACCGAATGACATCATACACTAGGTCGCTATTCGTGCACGTGATTATAAGGCTTTACAAAAAGTATGGTTGAAAGGGTCGACAGAATATCTAAAACATCCCAGTCCTAGTACGGATTCCTGATATGTGCGAGACTGTCACATAGATGTTCCAGTGTGGCTTCTTTCTTTTCGACTGCCTAGCGGCATAATTCATCCATGAGTGTATGCAATGACCAGTACTCAGACCAATTAACTTTCTGCAGATTATTTTCCTTTTAACCTCAGAGAATCTTGCTTGAAGTCTGAAAATTCTTTGGACAGCCGCGACCAAACTGAGCAAACTAGCATCATTAATGAGCAAAACCATTATCCCAAAAAGAAATCAATGTAATTATTGGGAAAATTTCGGAATATAAATCTTCAACTGCTGTTTGTCCACTTCAAGAAAGATTTTCTGTGGTTCAAAGGAAAAGTAAATGGGTAGCCAGTTAACCACTTTTGTTGTCGTTATAATTTTGACAGTTGATTACAAACTTTGCTTTTTAATCCATAAATAATACACGTCTTATGTTTTTAAGTTTTATTTAATTTTATTAACACAAAAACTGTGAATTTAATTAACTCAAAATACATTAATTTAAATATTAAAAAATTGTTTTACTAGTGCATATAAACTACAATTACTTAAATTGCAATAATTTTATTATTTAATTTTTTCTTTTATTTTTTTTATTTACATTTAAAGTTCGTTTTCTGTCTAATAGTGATCCATAATTTCTTTTAGTTAAAGTATATTTATTATAATATTTCATTTTGATAATTTCTACAATTAAAACAAGAAAACTTATTAATGAACCACTAAACATTAAATAAATAGCTAATAATATTTTTTCATTATGATAATCTGGCATTGTATCTTTTAACTTCTTCAAATATTTACCTTGATATAATTTCAAGTATTCTTGATTATACCAAATATCATATAAACCTACTTGCATTACATTACCCTGAAATTTTTCATATTCATCAATATAAATGCTATCAATATGAAATGGAATTCCCCATTGTATTTGTGTGATAACTTCACTAGCTACTCGCATAAATGGTGATTTTAATCCATCTTGTTGTTGTAGCAATATATATGAGAACTGTCTAAGAGTCAAGTAGCAATACTTTGAATTTAAATTGAATAAATTTTCTAAGATTTTATCATATTCCCCAGCAATAATTAAATCTTTAAATGCTTGTGGTATTGAATTCATTTGTAAAATAAATGCATTTACAGATGGATTAATTAAAATTGGTAATTTTTTTTCAATTATATCTTCAATTGTATCTATTTGTTTTTCAAATAAATTAGTTACCAAAAATCCTGATAATAATGCTAAATAAAAATTTGACAAAATAAATCCAACAATATTTGTTAAAATAAATGAAATTATTATTTGTTTTTTCATAGTTTTCTCATTCCACGGATAAGAAACATAAATAATGTTTGATAATATTCTGCAAAATGAATTACCAAAATTCCATGTTTTTTCAATAGTAAACATCATAATTGTATCCAATATTGATATTATTATAATTGTTAATATTATCAACATCCAAAGATCTGGTTGAAAAGGTTTTAATAAATATTTATGCTTCTCAATTTCTTTTGCATTTGGAACTAACAAACCCCATTTATCAATCATTATCGGATATGCAACAGTTACACTGCCACGCTCAAAATTGAATTGTGCATTTGGTTCCATAATAAAATCAATTGTCTTATTTTGTACAAATTTCGCACGTTCATTCATTGGTAATGTACCCCATGGATAACTTGTCTTAATATCTTTGAGTTGACCACTACGTATTTTAAGAAATTCCAAAAAAAGATGATACATAAGTCCACTTACTTCTTTTTCACCTTTCGTATTAATAAAATCGTACATAAATGGTAATCGATTAAAATAAATTGTATTTAAATGAAATCCTCTTAAATTTTTCAACTTGTTAGGATAATAATTACTAGCAAGTGTCATATTTATCAAACTGATGATTGGAAATGGATCATAACTGAACAAATTATAGTTGGTTTGCATTTTTGTCCAAAATATTGCTATGACATTTAAAAACCCATTCTTCCAGCACCATTCGAATAGCCAATATAATTCATTGGGTACAGAAATTTCGTAATCAATAACAAAAAGTAACTTTATGTATCGATGAATTGTAATTAATGTTAAATCTACTTGTTCTAAAATTATGTCATTTTCACGATTAATCGTTACAACACTTAAAATATGTGTATCAAAATACTGATAAAAGTTCCTTTGTAAATTATTATTATTTATTATTATTTTAGGTATCTCATATTCATCGTGGCGAAGTAAACACATAGAATCTTCTTGTCCTAAATTTGACGAGTAATAAATAATTGTTTGGAAATCATGTGAAGTCTTTAGTTTCAATAAAACATCTTTGGTTTCTGAACAATTAAACGAAATACTCTCAATTGAATCAATAAACACAAGAAATATTAAAATAATTTGCATTTTTTCAATTACACCGTCCGATTTCCAGTTTCGATTTTCACTACTCGATATTTATTGTCATACTACATCTATTTTCATATCTAAGAAAATTTATAAATTATTATAATAATTCTTATATAAAGAAAATTATAATTAATTATGTTTACCATAAAATTGTAATTACTTGGGTTATATAAAATCATTTTTATAAAACTATTAACTTACTTAAATATCATTGATATAAAAAATATCAATGATATTTTGTAATTTATGACTTAAATAATATAATTTTTCCTTAAATTGATTTTAATAATATATTCTCTAAAATAAATTATTGATTTTTAACCAAAATAATGACAAAAAATGAATTTTTAATAAGATATTAAATTTATTATATTTTAAAAGATATTTTTTTTATAATTAGGTTAAACCGAAATCAAGTCATGAGATTTCATAAAGCTTACGTTATAGTACACTCAAAAATAAATTGAAATTTTTGTTTTATCCAGTTAGTAACATTCTACCTTCGAATGGAAAATCTACTTAAATTTCTTTTTATTTTACTGACCTTACCTTTTCCTACAAATTCTAATATACATATATAATTTTTTTTTACTTCCTTTATAAATGATTCCTTTAGTAAAGGACTTAATCTTCTTTAAATTATCTTACCAAGTTGCAGAAAAAAAAATATTTGCAATGTATTTTTTTCTTAATCGTTATCCCATGCTGTGTGTGGTTCATTTTGAAAGATAAGCCATGCAATTCAACACTGTAAATCATCACAGTTTTTCTTTTCTCTATCGTTTCGGTTGACAATTTAAGGTGAATTTTTTACTTAGACTATTATAAATTATTTTTAATTTATATGAGTCAAAATTGATGTCACCTTGCGGAGCATAAAAATTGTCAAAATAAAAAAAAATTATTAACTATTTGTTTTTTAAATTAAATTTATATTTTTCTTTAACATGAAATGGACAACTTTAAATTTTATATATATATAGATACGATTAGCATCAGATAAATTAAGTTTTGATTTATTACCAGATATTACAAATAATGTAACACATTCAACAATTATTAAAATTGATCGTACAACATCATGGCATAGTGTTGAAATTGATTATAAAAATGGTTTAATTAAATTTACAATTGATTATCGTCATACACAAACACAATTATATGGTTTAAAATTTAATATTGGTGATCGTATTATAATTGGTAGTAGTTTAAAATCAGCTGCATCTGGTTTAGTTGGTTGTATACGTGATATTGAAATAAATGGCTATTTAATTGAACCACGTTATGTTATTAAAACGGAACGTGTTGTTGGTGAAGTAGCATTAGATAATTGTAATTATATTGATCCATGTAAAAGACCAAATACATGTGAACATGGTGGTAAATGTTTTGTTAAAGATGATCGTGTTACATGTGATTGTAAAGATATTGGTTATATTGGTAAAAATTGTCATTTTACAAAATATCGTAAAACATGTGAAGAATTAGCATTATTAGGTTATACAAAACCAGATGTATATTTAATTGATATTGATGGTAATGGTATATTTCCACCAGCACATGTTAAATGTGATTTTCAAAGTTTAGAAAATGCTACAAAAACAATTGTTGAACATAATTTACCAAGTCAAGTTGATGTTAGATCATTTAAAGATCATGATTTTAGTTTTAATATTAAATATCGTGAATTTTCACCAAAAATGTTACAAGAATTAATATCACATTCATTATATTGTACACAACATATTAAATATGATTGTTATAAAGCACCATTAGAATTACATTCAGCAACATGGTTTACATCATCAGATGATAATAGTACGGTTGATTTTTTGGGTAATGTTAAAAGGTAAATAATATTTTTTAATTTTTTTTAATTATTTAATTAACATTAAAATGAATTTAAAGTGTTAATTAAGTTTAAATTCAGAATTTTGTACTAGGAAAGAATGTCGATTTAGTGGCAAAATAGAAGCAACGATAATTCTCGTTGGTATAATAATTTTTCTAAAACTAAACTTTAGTTGTCATAATATGACAGACTATATTTATAAGATAATATAGTAGTGGAAATTCAAATTAGTCCTTTTGCGTTTGCAAATTAGACTTTTTACTAAATTGTATAACATAAAATAAGACGACGAATTTGATTTGCCAAAAGACTATTTTTACTTGCAAAAAGATGGATTTTTGCTTTGTAATAAATTTTATTTGTCTTTAAAAAACAATAATTTGAAACCTAAAAGGAGTGATTTGCCTTTCCAATGCTATATAATACAGAATTTCGGATTCCTTTTAGAGAATATTGAGGACATTCTGTATAAATTTGTTAAAATCAATAAAATAAAGATTTATATTATTAATTTTTATTCAAAATTTATTCACTATATTAAAATAATAATAATAATTGTAAGTTAAGTTAGCCGTAAAATTATACTGAAAAAATATTATGATGCTAAAAAAACTTGAACCCTTTTTTTTTAACTTACTAAATCTTTTGGGTATATGAATTTTTTTTTTTTTCATTTTTTAACTCTTTCCTTTTCTAATACCTTTTTTCCATAATATTAATGTATAAATAAATAGATACATATTTTAAATATTATTTATGTTACGAGTATATAACTAAAAAAAAATAAAATAAAATAAATTTGTTTATATTTTTTTTATTATTATTATTATTATTATTTACTATCTAGAGGAGCTTGTCCGTGTACAGTTAACAAAACATGTACAGACCCAAATCAATCATGCAATTGTGATGTCAAGGAAAGCAAATGGTACTCTGATGAAGGATATTATGTTGAACCTCATAGTTTAGGTATAATAAATATGTTCTTTTTACAACAAAAAGATTTAGAAGATGATTCACAAGGACGAATAACATTAGGACCATTAGAGTGTGTTGAGACAAGTAAAGATTATTTTTTATATATACATAAGAAATAAATATTTAAAAATAACATTATTAATATTATAAAACATCTGTGTAACTAACTATAAGTTAAATAGAGTTATTTGTTAAGAATATAAAGGATTTTTTTTTCTGTTTTGTTTATGTATATTTTGATATATTTAAATTTAATATATGAAATAATTTTCTTTTATATATTTTCTGTCAAACCCTTTTCTTATTCTTAATACATTAAGTGTATATATATTTAAATAAGAAACATAAAGTTTTATTTTTATATACATTTTAAAATGTAAATGTAAATAAAAAACAATTTTAAAATTATGTATTAGTAAATCAATCAAATTATATAAAACTTTATACCAGATTTATTTCGTAATTTTAGATTTTTAGTGATAGAAATTATTTTTGGTAAATAATTTTCGTATATTTGTGAGAGATTCTTATAAATGAATACATAAATTCATTTTTAAAATGCAATTTCAATAAATTTAGTGGTAGTTCCTAACTGTTAAAAGTAAATACTTCAATAATTCTAAAAAATTCATTCGAAATTCGTGCCGTTCTCATAATTCAATTAAACTTTCCAACTAAAATCAGAAATTATCATTTTTACATTTCAAATTGTTTAAATATATAATTTTAACTATTCTAGAAAAATTTATAAAATTATAAAGTTCAAATTATCATTTAACTTAAATTTTGATTTTTAGTTTTTATTTAATTTTTAAAATAAATTTAAATTGGTTATTAATTTGATGAATTATTTAAATAAAATAATGCAAAAGTTTAATTGGTCCTTTTACTTATACATCTTGGGATGACCTAATTAACTATTAACCAAAATATGATCCTATATTTCATATGGCACATTCGTAATAAAAATAGTATTATCACTGAATAATTTTTGATTTTATTAGTTATAGAGCCTATTATTATAAGTCTCATATGGGCAAACATTTGATTTTAAATTAATTTTTTAATTACATAATACGCTCCAGAACTATCTACTTATTTTTTTACAATAAATAAAGAAATAAAACTATATAATTACTCCTTAAATAATCATTTTAATATGTGTACTTAAGATAATCAATTTTCACCGGAAATACAATAGAAATTGTGGGTGGTAATTTATTTAAAGTTGTATGTAATTATGTACATAAAACATAAGTATTAAATATATATGTATTACTTATTAATTAAGTAAAATACATATATTTTAATGCTGAATATTCATTACGCTAAATACATTTTCAATAAATTTTTAAAATAGCTCAATTACTACAAGTATTTAGTATTTATTTAGATTCAGACCATAATTATTGAATTCATTGATATACTAGTAAAATTAAATAATTCTGCTGATAAATTAATTACCATAACAAATTCATTCAATAAAATAATTATTCATTCATTATGATATAAGATAACGAACTATTCATTCATTTTGTTTCAAATATAATATTCCATATTCAAGGATTAAATATTCATATTTTCATTTTTCATATAATGATCTGTAAGAGCTAGAGCTATAACTATACTTCTTAGGTGCCATTTATGTATTTAAAAGTGCCTTTAGTGCTTAATTCTACAATAGTTTTTGCATAGAATTTACCTAACCAAAAAAACTCTCATATATTAAAATATATTATCTTAGTCACTCTATACTCAATAATTAACTACTCTGTAAAAGTTCATTATAATAATATAATCTTTTATATAAATAAATTAAATAATATAATTTACAATTAATGCTTATAATCACAAAATATTTGTTTTATATATTTAAAAATTACCATAATATCATTTTAAATATGCTTATTATTATTAATCCATTTATATATACAAATATTTATATAATCAATTTATTAATCCAATATTCATATATGTAATATAAATTTTCATTATATAATTTTAATCTATTTAATTATTTATTATTCACAATTTTTTTTTTAATAATTATATATAATTTTTGTATATATAGATACACAAAAATATGTTGTAACATTTACAACATCACAATCATATATTGAAGTACCTGGTTGGCGTAAAGGTGATATTGCCTTTTCATTTCGTACAACTGGTGAAAAAGCAATATTATTATTTCAACCACCAATTCGACCATCTTATCCATCATTTATGGTTGCTTTAACTGGTGATTATCAATTGACATTTAATTTTACATTAAATACTGGTACAACAAGAGAATTAGTAATTAATTCAAATCGTAAATTAAATGGAGGTGAATGGCATAAAATTTGGATTGATTATAATGAATATCATGTACGATTCATGATTAATACTGATTATCAAATGGTTGATTTACAATCTAAAGAAGAATTTGGTCCATTTGAGGGTAGTATGTATATTGGTGGTGCAACTGCGTAAGTATATATTATATATATATATAAAATATTATATGTTATCATTTATAAATAACTTAATATTCTATATGGACATAATGTATGTACAATAAATCGATTTATTTAATACGAGATTTTTATGTGCGATATTAAATGTCAGCAATATTTATGTACATATATGTATGTATAGTATAGTTTTATATCTGTTGTTTAACATGGGGATTTAATATTAAAACCAGAACATTATAAATGGACGATAATGGATTAATATCACACACACAAAAAAAAAACAACATTATTCAGGAAAACATATTTTCAATAATTATTTGGTTATATCGTCACCTGGAATTGTTTTGGACAATAGAAAATTTTAGTCTCATTCTCGCAATATTTCGAATTAGATTCGTTTTCACTTCAAAAAACGACATATTTATATTTTACATATTTATCTAAATTGAAAAGGGATATAAATATTATCTTAGATATTCGATAATTCTTGACATCATTCCTAATAGTTCACAATTTATTAGAATGCAGAAATCAGTTAAGAATAATCAAAATGTCGATTTTTTTCCATTTTTCATTCAAAATCATTAATATTAAAGCTCAATAATGTGTATAATAATATTTCACACATCTAACACTCAACTTTTAATGCGACTATAATGATATTATTATTATTGCTTTATTATATTGTGCGAACAAATGATGAAAATGGAAATATTGAAATTAAAGGAAAAACATTATAAAATATATGCGATAAAAATTAATTAGATTATAAATGTTCAGTATTATTTTGTGAACATGAAAATATCATAATAAATACGAGTATATTTATATTATGGTCATCATTAGCTTTTGTAAACCATATATAGTATTAAGGATTAAAACATTATTATTATCATTCTTTTATTGTAATGAATTTATTGGAAAAAAAAATATATTTCTTTTATTATTAAAAATTAAAATTTCCTCTAATTTTCAACTTTTTTTTTTCAGAGATTTATTAAAAAAGCTCTCTGTTAAAGCTGGTCTTATTGGATGTTTCCGTGGTTTAGTTGTAAATGGTGAAATTCTTGATATATATAGTTATATGTCGGTACATTTATCAGAAATAATAAAGGATTGTAAACCATCATGTGTACCATCACCATGTAAAAATGGTGCACAATGTAAAGAATTATGGAGTACATTTCGATGTGTTTGTAATAATCCATGGGCACATTTAGGACAATTTTGTGAAACAAGTAAGAATATAATTAAATTCTTGAAATAAAGTACATATTATAATAAAGAAAGTATTATATAATATAAAGTTAAGTTATGAAAAAAGAAAAGTGAAAAATCTTATAAAATAAAATTCGTAATAATAAAGAGAATAATAACTATATAAAATAATTATATGAATTTATACTTAAAAAAAATTATAATAAACAGAGTATATTACACCCCTAATTCATGTACAAAGGTCAATGACGAGTTCACATTATAAATTCATTTAAGATTTCACCTTAATTTAGTTTAAATTAAAATAATGTTAAAATTTATGTGAAAAATTATTTTATTTCATATCCTAAAGGAAAATAATCCTAAATTCATGTGTTTCCTAAATTCTTGTGTTTCGTATATAATCCAATTTTACTTTCCAATTAAAATCAAAAATAATCCTTTTTAACATTTACAATGATTGAAATATTTATGTGCTCTAAATTATTCCTAAAAATTTTGTTGTAAAATTCAAAAATGATCCTTGAACATAAATTTTAATTAATTTAAATAGATTTAAATCGTTTATAAAGTTGAATTGGTTAATTAAATCATGCAAAATTTTAATCGGTCATTTACTTATACGACTTAGAATTAAATGACCTAATAAACCATTAACCAAAATATGATCCATTTTCATATGGAAAATTCGTAATAAAATAATATATTTTCACTGAATAATTCTTAATTCTTCCAGTATCATAGATTTGAGTTTAAATATTAATTGGTTGACGAGATTATAATCTCCAGTACGAACCACTTATTATTTAATAAAAGTATTTATATGTTGAAATATTAAATTAAAATAAAATTCATCTTAAAATTATTTATATATTTATATTAAATCTTTAGAACTATAAATTAATAATTATTTTTAATTAATGTTATTTATTATTTTCTTTCACACAGATATCAATGAAAAAGCATTAACATTTATAAATCGTGAATCATATTTGAAACGTAATTATTTAAGTAGATCATTAATTGATTCACAAAATGAAAAAAATATATTAAAAAATATACTTAATAAAAATATATTAATTAATTTACGTACTTATGTTACACATTCATTAGTCCTTTATGCAAATGATCATTTTAATAATTTTGTACATTTATATATAACAAATTCAAATGAAGTTGTATTTTTATATAATTATGGTGATGAAATTATAAATTTAACATTAATGGTTGATAATGAATTTCAAAGTGGTAAAAGTATACAAGTTGCTATAATTAGAGAATTACAACAAACAATAATGCATGTTAATCGAAAAAATATTACAATTAATAAGGGTACACAATTATTAGATGAATATTCAAATAAACCATGGATTAATCCAGAAAAAGGTAAATAATTTTATTTTTTAGTTTTTGTTAAAATTTATTTAAAACTATAAATATTTAATTTTTCATTCGGATATCTTTTTTTTTCTTGCCTTTTTTTTATCCTTTTTTTTACATAATTTATATAGAGGTATTATCACCACATCGACCACCCGCACCACCAACAGAATATTTTCAATTTAATATTGGTGGTTATGATACAACAAATTTATTACGCACAAATTTAGATTATCCAGAATTACAAGGATATATCGGTTGTGTACGTGGACTGAAAATTGGTGATAACTTAATCGATTTAGCTGAAATAAATGAAAAGAATATTGCTAATGGTATGTTTATGTTGCTAATTTTTTTATTATTTATTAGTTTAGTTTTTAGATCCTTTTTTTTTCGTTTATTAATTATTAGGGATTTTAATTGAATCATATATGTATAGTAAAATTAAACTAGGATGTGATTTGTATGCTTTTTAAGTAAAAATATTTCTAGGAAATGTTGTCCATTTTAAATATAATTGATATTTTCTGAATGTTGTTCGACATCCAACGATTCAAAAGGATATTTTAATCAAAGTAAAAATATTTTACCCAAATATTTATACCTTTATTATATTGCTAAAATCTCAAAACATTTATCCAAAAATCAATTTGAAAGGATTCATTTAAGTCTAAACGAAATTTATATTATGTACAACCAAAATCAAAAATGTCAACTATAATCTAACCAGACAAACCTAAAAATTCTGCTAATCTAAACCAATCTAAAAACAAGAGAAATAAATATTTAATTTTTCAATTTTCAAAATAAAAAAAAAAATACATATAACAATTTTCCTTGTTTGTATTTTTTTTTTACTTAATGGAAAAATATTAAATGAAATTTTACTGATTGCTTCTATCTTTTGCCAATTTAATAATTTTTTATTTTCTCTGTTATATATTAACTTTTTTTGAACTGCTATAAAATTCAATTTACCTTTTTTTATATTACAATATTTAAGTTTTGGATGGTGTATTGCCAAATTGCCAAATTAAATGTGATGCAGAACCATGTAAAAATGGTGGTATATGTAAAGAAAATTTTGGTAATCAAGAGAGTACATGTGATTGTGAACATACAAGTTTCTTAGGTGAATTTTGTATGGAAGAAAAAGGTGCTGATTTTAGTGGTGAAGCAACATTACTACGAAAATTTGAATTAATTGGAAAAATTAATTATGTTAAAATACAATTAGCATTTTCTAGTAATGATTTACGGCGAGCTAGTCGTGTTATGTTAATGTTACAAACAGTAAATGATCGTTCATATTATTTAATGGTTGGTATATCAATGGATGGTCATTTAGTATTTGAAGAAGATCGTGAAGGTATTGATGGTATTGTTACAGCTGAAATAAAACGTAGCTTTTTAAATAATGCTAGACATTCTGTATATTATTTACGTAATGGTACTGATGCTGTATTATTAATTGATCGCGAAATAGTTGAATTAAAAACATTATATACAAGACCACCGCAATCATCAACAACAGATTTAGGTAATAATGAGGTACAAATTGGTGGTATTAATACAACAGATCCAAGATTTGCTGTTTATAAAAGCTATAGTGGATGTTTATCAAGTAAGTAAAATATAATGGCTAAGGTAAAAAATATGGTATATAAAAGATAGAGTAGAAATTAATACTAGAAAAACAAATATCCAGAATTTTTTTATATTATAAATAGACATAGTGAATTATTAATCCTTAAAATTTATGTTTATTGTATGTGAGAGAAGATTATTTTTTTGTATTAAAAGACATTTACCCATATAATATAAATATACAGGGTGATTCAAGTCTTTTTTTGTGATTTATTAAAAAAAAATACACTTTTTATAATGAATTTTATGTAATTCTCTGTGAAGTTTTACTTCTAATAAAGTAAAAAATTAGTTTATTTTTTAAGCTTTTAAGAATTTCTAAATAAAAAAAATTATACTGATATTTAAACACCTTGTTTGATCCATAAATGTGTGCTAAAGCATTAAAGACTTATATGAACTTAAAATTAAACTATGTACATATATATATATATATTCTCTCTTTTTATATATATACATTATTTTGAGGTGCTTGAAATGGAATTATTTATGATCATCTTTTTTGACTTTGGTCCTTTTACAAAAAATATTATAGATATACTCTAGTAATACAGTAAAAACCATTATGCCATAAGAATAAAAATAGCAAAAAAAGAATTTAAATATATATAATACAACTGTTCGAAAAATAGAGCGTATTTAAGTATAGAAATTTAGGGAATATCCTTATAATGTCTCTTTAATGAGGAGGGTCGAATAAAAATGACCACATTATTTATAGCTTTAAGAATTATTAATTTTTGTTTTTTATTATGATATTATTTTTATGTTTTATGGAAACATTTCATATTTTATTTTGAACATCCTTTAAATTAAGGAACGATTATAATAGCCTTCAAATGTTTATATAATTATTATCTTATTCTTTTTTTCTTAGTTATATATTTATGAAATTCATCTGGCTTTTAAATGAATTATTATTATGTAGATTGTATAAATGGTTTTTATTTTACATTATTTTAAAATTATGAAATAAATTTATGAAAAATTTACGAAATTAATTTTTAAATTGTTTCTTTTTTATTATATTTTAATGTATTTATATTATAATTTATTGAATTGAATTTGATTTTCTAAAATATTTTTATTTCCTTAAAAGAATATTACATAATTTCTTTTTTTATATAGCAATTTTCAGATAAAATTATACTTTTTTCAAATTGAATTCTTAAATGTGCATTTTTCATGGATTTGTAATCATTTTTGAAAATATTTTAATCACTATTTGAATTTTACAAATTGAATTATAGATTTTTAAAGACATTTTATAGAAAAATTCAAACTAATGCAATTATTTCAATTTCTGAAAAACTATTCGATAAATTATTATAGTAATAATCGTAAATTTAATTTGAATAAATATTTAAATTTTATGAAAAAAGTCTAATTTAATATGAAAATATAATTTTTAATAAAAATTTACCAACACAATAATACCATTTTTCATGAACCAAATTTGAAAATATTGGAAAAAATATTTAAATTTTATTAATTGTTCTTCAGATTGAATTTGAAATTTTCAACATTTTTAAATAGACAAATTGAAACTACTGTGTTTATTTGAACTAGTGAAAAAAAAAACGAAAACCGATTATGAAATTTTCACTAATGACTAATTTATATTTCAAAATGTTTAATGCAATCTAAAAAATTATTTAAATTTTATGAAAAATTACTAATTTAATATGAAAATGGTAACAATACAAAAAACATTTGTGTGTAAAATACCCAAAATCCATTTTGATAGACTGCTAAAAATCTCTTTTTTCTTTTTACAAAGAAATTATTTAAATGAAAATGAAAAGCAATTTACCTAAAAGATAATATACCTTTTTTTGTGCCAAAAAAAAAAGGATTATTTGTATATGTTGTACATATTTATTACCGGAATTAGTATAATGAGATAAACTGAATGAAAATAATTTGTTTTTTTTTTGCAATATAAAATAAAATTCCTGAAATAATTGTGAGATTTGTTGTGTGTGTCAAATAAGTTTTTTTGAAATAAAAAAAAAAATTCCAATCTTTTTAAAAAAGGTTTTTTTTTTCCTTACTTTTTGCAAAAAATTTAATGAAGAGATGGGTTTAGTTTTTCTGGTATATATAAATATGTGTTTAAATATTTAAATCGTTACGGTCAATCAAATATATTAAGTGAATTTAAATGGTATAAAAGATAAATTTGCCAGAAAATTTTAAATGATCTAACACAAAAAAAAATAATATACGAAATATTTAATTCATATTAAGAAATTTTATATACGGTATAATAAGCTTAATATGTACATAATGTTTTTGGTCAAAATTTGGTTGTGGTTTATTTTCCTTGAAAATTAGGTCTACATGATTTAACTTTTTAGATGATATGACAAATTACATTTAAAATTTAATTTCTGTGAATAAATATTTTATAACTACATATATTTTGATATACATATAAGATATGGTATAGTATATGTACAATAAATAAGGTGAATTCATTGTCATACACATACATAATAGTAATTTAAATCTTCAGACAATTCACTAATCAAAACTAAAATATGTACATACTCTACTACTACTCAGATATTTTTTTGAGAAATCTTGAAGAGTCCTGGACTAACCCAAACGAATTCGTTGACAATAACCAATTTTGTGGTAATGTACTGAACTATAATATTTTACCCTAAAGATTAACTCAGAGCCAACATTATTTCTATTTTTTTAATTCCACTTTTTTGTGTCCATTTGACATTTGTCCTAAAAATCAATATTTTCTGATATTTATGGGTGTCTGATAATTTATTATAAATTATTTTATGGACTTCTAATTTTATCTAAGAAACCCCATTAGAAATATATAAGTCTTCCTTTGTTTATATGAGTAATCAAGGTGATCAATTGGTAATTGATGACAATTTCAAGTTCTCAAGATATCTTTATTCTGTTTAATATTTTATAAAATTATATTTTACCAGACATATTACATTAAATTTTCTTATTCATATATAAAATTTATAATTATTCAAATAATTTACTTGAAAATATGTATTTATAAATTCAAATTTATAGCATTAAATTTATTTATATTTAACATGCCTACAATTAAATTTAATTATAAATTCAATTTAATTATCAAATAATAAAAATATTTAAATTGTATTTTACCCCAAATTGTTTGCCAAAAACCAATTAAGATTATTATACTAAAAAAAAACTATTCTCAAATTCAATTAATTGTCAATACAATCCAATTTTCAATTTTGTTAGTTACAATTATACAATATAATTTATAAGATTTTCTACTTTTATAAACAAAAACATAATACAATTAAATTTTAGTAAATTGTCTATCAAAATTTATATGTATACAATTTATATATTTTTCGTATAGATATTTTCATTCAAGTAAACCAATATTATATGAAACCATTAGAAGAATATATGTTATTTACAAAATCTGGTGCTGATAATATAACAGTGGTCAATTCACAAGGGGTACGGAGTGCTCAATGTAATGCACAATTTGATGTTATTGAAAAATTGATACCAGAACCAACATTAAATTTTAGTGTGGTAAATAAATATATCTATATTTTTACATAGAAATTTAATACACTTCTTTTTCCTAATACTTTTTGTCTAAAATCGAAAACTTTTCTAAATTGAATTTTACACATTTTGAAAGAAAGGAAAAAAAAAAAAAAGATTTTAAAAAACAGAAAGTTTAAATTGATTTTTCCAATTGAATTTCTTTTAAAGTGTTTTATTTATTTGATTCTTTTTTTGTTTTTTGTTTTTTTGTTGCTGTTAGGGATCTGATAAAACTTGGGTTGAAGAGGCACCCGTTAAAATACCATATATTGCACAATATTTTGATACATCAACAAAAGAGGAACAAACACAAGTTGTATTTATAGTATTAACAACAATGTTTGTTATTATTGTTATTTGTTGTTTAATTGAAGTTTATCGAAGCGATTTAGCATATAAAAAGCGTATTGAACGTGAAACAGATGAAGATATAATATGGTCTAAAGAACAAGCAACAAAATTACATGAATCACCTGGTGTTGGACCAAAAACATTTAATTATAAACCGGTAAAGTTTCAAATAGTATTAATAAAATTAATTATAATATTTATTATAATAATTTTTGAAATTTTTTATGGAACCTTAAGCTTCAAAATAATACATATATTTCTGTATAATATGTTTATGTCCATTATTCTTTTAACAAATTCTATTGATAAACTTTTATAGTAATAATCGTTCTAGCAAATTATTTCTGTCATTCGATTATACCTGAATTTCATTAGAATTAACTCAATTTAATAGTAACCAAAATTATATTTTTTAGATAGCAAAAGATGAAAAACGAGACGGTACTAATGTTCCCTTAGTGAGTATTCTTAAAAATGGTAATATTCCATCAAATGGTACAACAACACAATATCAGAAAGCAACATCATCAAGTAATGGTGTATCAAATCACGACAACCCAAATAAACCGAACGATATAAAAGCTAATGATGAATTATCACTAAATAATTCAGGTTTAATAACAGAGCCATCAGTTGTTCAACGACGAAATTCTGGGGAGAGAAAGAACCCAATTATGCCAGGGGTAAGGGGTATGTTATTAAAATTCTCTAAAATAAAATAATTTTAATTTATTTACTTTAAATTATAATTTTTTCGATTGTAATTATATAGAAAGCCAATTAATGGATCATGAACTTAATTGGGATCCATTAGCAGAAACAACACGATTATTTCCACAATTAAATCGAAAAAACTCAAATGATTCTGATTCAGCAAATATTGATGAATTTAATGATGATGATGATACAAGTGAAAATGAATCTGAAAATCCGGTAAGAATAAATCTATCTGATATAGCACCACTATGTTCAATTAGTGAAGTATCTTTAAATAAATTGAATTTTAATAATACTTGAATGTTTCATAAAAAGAAAATTTAATTTTGTATGTTTCTTCAAAAAAAAAATTTATTTATTATAAAAATAACATTTTGCTAATTAATTTTAATTTTTTTAATCGTTTAATTTAAGAAATTAGAAAAAAAATGCATGTTAATTATTTTTATTTTGCCTTTAGCATTATTTTAATTGGAATGATTTTATAAAAAATTAAAATAAATTGGTGGTTATATTAAGATTAACGTTTTTTTCTAAAATCAATCATCCTGTAACCTGCAATTTTATTTAAAATAATCTTAAAAAAAAATTTATAGCAATTATTGATTTTATTTTTACTAACATTTTTGCATCATTTACATGAAAATTCTAGTCAGCGATTAAATTTGACCGATTTATGTCAACGAACATTTTAGTCTAGTTTATGAAGTACATATACAAATTGTTGATTTTAAATTACTTATAATTAATTTAATTACTAATAACTATAATTTGGAGTACTTTGCAATACAATTTAAAAAATTAGATCATTATAAAATGATCATATATATCAATTGGTCTAATAATTAGACCATACTTTTTAATTTATGTGACAATTTAATAATAAAAATAATTTGGTCATATATAAAAAATCTATCGAATTATAAAACAAAATCTGTAGTGGAAACACATAAAGCATAAAGTGATTTGTGTGACTATATCAACTATCAAATCTTACAATTTTGCATAGAAATTTCTTTGCAATATTACAATATGTGATAGTTGATACTTTATGTGATTCCAATACCTGTTTAATTTGTTATTAAATTGTATCATAAATTAAGAAAGTCGAATTTGAAATACCAAATTTATAACAAAAAAAAATTCTTCTTTGATAGAATTTACATTTATAAATTGTCACTTTAAAAATCATGGAGAATAAAATTATGCTAAAATGTCTTCTTAATATAACCACCAAATTTAAATTTTACTAAATTCTCATATTTAATTTTCTTGTTCCTTTTTATTAATTTTATAATTTTAAGAACATTTTAATTTTAATGTCATAATATTAATTATTTAATTTTAAATTAAATAAATTTTAATACTGCATTGTTAAAATATTTTATATAAATAAACAAAACAAAAATTACATATATGTTATATGTAAATTAATTTAATTTATTAAAACATTTTCATATAATACAAAATTAATTTCATTATTTAAATATTTTATTTTATTATTTTCCTTGTACACATTTTTTCACTTCAAAAACATATTTTCTATTACTACAAAAAAAAAACTAGAAGGAAAACTAAACTTTTGTAGAACAAATATGCTTTATAGAATTTTTTTAATCCAAGTCCTTGTTATGTTCATTTAACTTTTTTGGTTCATATACTAATTTAATCTTTATTTTATTTTCTACATACATATAAATTAATATGATATTCACACTATGCTCTTAATTTGATAAAACTATCTTCGCAAATGTTGAATTCATATATACATAGACATTTAGATATATTTCCTTCTGTCAAAAAATCTGTCAAAATTAAGCATTTTTTATTTGATCTTCCACTATAATTTATTCAAAATCTTTAGATAACACTAGCTTTTCCTGACGGTTTAAAATGCAATTAAATTCCGATATTAGTGCTTCTGATATTGTAATGAAATTTATTGACCAAGGGTTTCTGACGTCATTCAATCGTTCGCATTTACGTGAAGGCGGATAGACAAAAACATATATAGTTTTATTTGCAATTGTAAAATTCTCAGCATTATGTATAAACATTTAATTTATTTCAGTTTGTTTATTACGATTTTTTTTAAATTTACAAATTTACAATAAATTTTATCAATGCGAATACGAATAGTATTTTAAAAGGATCTTTAAACACATAATCTAGTATATAAATAGGACTTAAGTTTCATATAAATACTATGACATCGACGTAACGTACCTATGACATCGACGTAACGTACCTATGACATCGACGTAACGTACCTATGACAGTGTAATCCTTCTTAATTTTCCATATACTATTTTTTTTTTTAATTTCTTTAATAGCAAACAAAAAATCTTTGTAATTAAAATTAATTAATTCCTTAGATTCATTTTAATTACATTTGAAAGTTTTCAGTGTTTTTTTAAAAAAAAGTTCCAGGAAAAATGTATTTGTTAATATGTTTAAAAAAAAAACAAACATCATTGTTTTTGAAAATTGTACACAATAAAAATTACTTACTTTAGAAATTACACTATACAAATGTTAATTGCCTAATACACTTGCTTTCAGAATTTATTCGGTATAACAAAACAAAGGATTTTTTTCCATGAATATTTTAATGAAAAAGCTTAAAAAATTGTTTCACGAAAACTTAAAGTTTATTTATTTTTGGGTTATATACAAAAAAAAAAATCCTTTTATGTCAACGCTAAATATTTTTTTTTTTTTCAGAATTGTAAAAATATGATATGAATATGATCAAAAGAATGTTTCTCCCTGCCTAAAGAAGAAACCTAGAAGAATTATTATTATTTTTTTTTTGGTTTATTAGTAGAAAATGTCATTCAAATAAACACAATGTCGCAGAACACCATAAAATAAAGTTATAAAAAAAAATTTCTAGAACACAGATACAAAATGAGTTTTTCAAGAAAAATTCTTTTGAAATACAAATTTGTTTCATTTAAAAGTTTTTATTTATATATTTTTTTTCTTTGCTGTTGAGAACTTGCATAAAGGACTTCGTAGACAATATATACGTACTATATATTTAGATTTAGAATTATTTTAGTATTTTTTATTATGCAATTTAGGATAATTCATGTAATAAAAATTTCTGTTTACTATATTTTAAATTGAACCTTGGCACGAATTTTATTTTTATTTTTATTTTTACATTTTTTTGACAAGATTAATTTAAGTATATATTTAATTATTCAGTATATAGAAATTTAAATTTTCCATAATTGTTATTGCGCTTACATAAGTTAACTAGTTTTTCCAAAAATAGTGCAGTAAAATTTAAATTTCTCCTATTATATAATGCTATAATTCGGGAAAACCCTTTTCAATTAATCAGTTTTATAAAATTTTAAATTGGTTAGTTAAAAACCGATACTCGGAAATCCATATAAGGATTTATAACTTGGAGGTAAGACCATAATAAGTGCACAAATAGTGATAACTCTATAACCAAGTAAAATAGGTCATAAGACCTTATGGGTTATGGCATAATTTTGATTAATAATCAAAATTATTGAATTATTTATTCAATTAATAGAAATTCGATCCAAATATTTTATATTTGCTACAGTTTATATATGGAAAAAAGAAATTCATTACAAAAATCTCCAACATTTCTTATGCAATTCAAATTTTACACAATATTTTTTTTTATATAAATTTTCTGTACTTACGAGAATTTGTAGAAAATTGCTAAAAAAAAATTAACGAAAACTTGTACAAAAAAAAATATCCTCTTTAAATTAATTCACTGTCACACATTGCAATTTCCGGAAAATACAAAATTTTATACTATGTACATAAGTATAAATTTCTTGAAAAATTCACATAGCATAATGTATACGTAGCTTAGCTTATATCCTTAGAAGACGAAAAAAAAAATGAAATAACCATAAATCTTTAAAGATAAACTTAACGAATATTTCATGGCAGGCAATATTCTTATCATGTTTATAGAAATTATATACATATATACAATTTCTAAGTAAAAAAGTTGCACTATTTTACAAAATTCTTATAATATTTCGCTTCACATTCACATATGTCCAACGATTCACCTCAAAAAGTTATTATTATAGTATACGAGTATACCTATGTTTGTAATATAATAAAGTTGCAGAAAAATTACATTTTTCTTACAATAAAAAACGGAGACAAACTACTTTAGGAAACAAAGTTTAGTTTTTTACAATTTTTTATACTTAAATCGTGCGTTATGTCAACATTAAAGAAATATACTAAATTAAAAATCCAATATACTGGCTAATTGAAATAAGGAACAGAAGACGAGTAGAATTGTTAAATGTTATTTTCTTATATTTAGAATTTAATTCTTTAAAAAGTTTTATAGGAAATTTATAATATTAATTAATAGTGTTCCAATTTGAGTGAAATATTTGATCATGTCATGATTTGTTATGTTGTAATAAATGAAATTGTAATTTTCTACTCATGAGAATATAAATGCCAAAATGAAGTATCAAATTAAATTTGAATTAATAAAATTATTTTTTCAAAATTACTTTTAAGACTGGCGGAGACTGTGACCGTTTACAAGCCGCAGTATGCTGAATATTGTTGGATATATGAATAATTATAAGGATTGTCTAATAATTTTTGTTCTCTGATGCCAGGCCAGTTGTAAGTAGTAATGTGCATGTAGATGTAAGTAGTACTTTTCATAAGTATTTAAAAGTATTTGAGAGTAGATAATTGAAACAGGACGAATATAATTGATAAAATTTTTGAACAATTACGTATGTATAATTACTATATAATTAGTTGGCCTATCTTACGCAAATATTTCAATTCTTAAATACCAACTCTTAATTTACAATTATAAAAGTAAAAAATCTGAAATTTTTTTTAAACAATAAACTCTAAAAAAATCTATGATTTCCTTAAAAGTTTTTATTGTGTTCCCATACGATTTTTTTTTTTACAAAAAACAAAAAAAAAAGAAAATATAAAACAAACTTTTCCTTATCCAAAAAAAAATAAATAAAGTTTTTTTATTACAATTTGGTACAAAAAGAAAATTGTGTATTTTTTTAATGTTTTTTTTTCTCTTCTATTTATTTATTCACTTTCGCAACATGTTTAAAAAGTTTCGTTTTTTTGTGCATTGTCATTGAAACGCAGATGATAATACATTCGCGTACATATGACAGGGAAAAAACTGGAATATATATATATATGAAAAAGGATATTGTACATAAATAATGTTTATTTTTGTTTGTATGTAGGATTAGTTTCACTGAAAACTTACCTATAACTATTTTTTTTTACATAAAGAAAAAAGTCCTACAGATATTGCAAACTATTATAAATAGTAGATATGAAAAAACTATAGCGCAGGGAGAAACAAGGATTTGACAACACGTGTGCAATTGTCATATAAAATTTTTTTGTATGTTTTATTGCTATTTTCAAAATTTATGAAAAAAACCTATTTTTTATATATATATTTTTTTTTGCTATGTTTAAAACATGGTAGTTTTTATATTTTCGGTACATATATATAATTTGTTAACGTTTATACACTGACAATTTTCATTATTGCACCATTTTTGTTTCATTTGCTAAATGAATTTTTTTGGAAAGCTTAAAGTATTTAAATGTTTTTCATCATCCTTTATATTTTTTTTTTGTAATTTATGAAAATAATCTTTGTTTAGAATTACTGTTGGGGGTTTATAATTATCATCAGTAATAGTTTCAATTCAAGAATTAAAGTTGACTTATACGAAATATAAATATTTTATATTGCATTTTCAAAAATAACGTTTGTGGTTTATTCAATTTTGTATAGAAATTAGGAATTAAACAAAATTAATTTCAATTAAAATTTTATATGAAAATGAAATATAAATTTTCCTTAATTTTATTTCGATATTACAAAATTTCTGTTAGAAAATAACTAAGGAACTGAGGATCTTTATAAAAGGATACACTTTTTTAGAACAATTAAATATGAATATTTTTATTTTATTAACGAATAGTAATTAAAAAAAGTTAAAATTTACAATAAAACTAATTTAGCATCAACCAGTAGTTATATGAAATAAAATTCTGGTAATCATCGTGACATTTCTTATGAAATTTTGGGTTGCTTAGAGATGATGTATAGCACAGTTCTTTACTGAGTTCATACTGAAGTTCATACTGAAACACAAATCTGATCATTGATCATGTGATCTATTAATTCAGCTATTTCTAAATTAAGTGCTTTTGCAAAGTCGAAATGTTTAAAAGAAAATATGTCCTCTTTATATTTACTCCCAAAAAAAATTCTATATTCTTAGATTTTATTATTTAAATAAACCGATTTAAAACAATCATAATTTTCGTTTAAAATCGTCGAAAACCTTGTTTAATAACTAGAATCAAAACCGAATATATGTACAATAGTCCAAAGGACTCTGTTAAAATTCTATAACAAATTTCGAATTATCCATTTTAAAATTATTATGAAATAATAATTTTTTACAGTGATTTCATTCAAATAAACAATAAACTATGTACACAAATAAAATATTAATACATTTAAATATAAAAATAAATAAATCCTTTAGCAAATATATAAAATTACATCTCCTCTTATATTTACAGTCATATAGATAAACTAAAATATATATTTAAGTCCCCCATCCTCCACTGGCAAATAAACTACATAAAAAATAATCTGCAATTTTTTTTGAACTCTTAAAATATATCTCGTAATTTTTTATTCATTTAAGTTTTATATTTTAAATAATTGGCCAGATTGCATGAAATAAAAATTTATT
Organism: Empis stercorea; assembly: GCA_949752835.1. NCBI lineage: Eukaryota > Metazoa > Arthropoda > Insecta > Diptera > Empididae > Empis > Empis stercorea. Next base: position 6,718,318 of record OX457085.1, read on the forward strand.
ATTTTCTAGTTTGTATATGTTCAGCTTTTTGCAACATGACATTTTATGTTATACAATTTCAAATGCCACCCAGAAAAAAAATTAAAATCTCTTTCATTTTTTTTTTTTTTGCATCATAATTGGAAATGTTTGAATGAATCACAAAATAAAAAATCCGCATGTTAAAAATATTATTCAAAAATTAATTTTGTGTATGATGAAATTTCTATGCATTTTAATTTTTTTTTAAATAAATGGAAAGCTTTTTTTTTGACAAATTATTTTCATTTCCGTTAGTGGCCATTTCTTATTTTTATATATAATGCAATATTTATTTAGATAAAATTGAAAGATGTTGTTGATGATGATGAAAATGATGTTAAAGAAGAAAATTCAAAATTACCACCACCAGTAAGACATAGAGTTGTAAGGCAGGTATCATGGGGACCACCACCAATTGCCCCAAATAATACAACTCAACTATATAAAATTGATGAAACAGATATAAATGTTCACTGCAGTCCAACAATGCAACATTCATAAATTCTATTATCTTTATAACAAAAGATTTAAAATGATCCTTTTTCTCTGTGTGTATTATTTGTGGCAATTTTATAATAATTATTATTTTTTCGGTGTAATTTTGGTTATGATGTGATAAAAAAAAAAATTTGTATATTTAATAAACAAAAAAAATAAAAAAATATGATAAATTTTAGTGGAAACGAAAAAAATTTAAATATATAATAAAAAAAGAAAACTTGTGAAAATATATTTTTGTATAGTGTCAACAAGATAATTCGACTTTTATCCTTGTATTTTTGTTTGCATGTTTTAATATTTTTGATAAGATAACAAACGTAAGAATTTATGACTATAACTAAATCATGGTCAATTAAATTCTAAGTGGTTTACAATTAAAATTAGAAATTTGTGATCCCAGCCATACTAAAATTCCAGTTCTACACACATTGATTCTACATCCCAGTCTTCTAAATTGTCGTACCAAAATTATAACTAACATTTTTCAATTAATAATCAAATTAATTAAAAAAATTACTAAAATTAATATTAATTAATATTCATTTGATATTAATTAATTAAAATTTTACAATAAAATTGGATCTTATCTAATATTTTTTGTAAAAGTAAACTTCCAAATTCAATATTATTATGTATAAAAAAGATTCGAATTTCAAACTTTTCCCAATGACATTTTACTAAGATAATATTAAAATTAATTTAACTTATACTTTAATTAGTTCTAATTTAACATTATATTATAATTTTGAGAAGTGCATAATCATTTCCTTTCTATTTGCTATATAATTAACTGAAAATTATAAAATAAAATCCAACTAAAATTTTCTCTATATAAATAAACTATCATCTCTAAAATTGCATTCAATTATGAAAATCTGATTTTCATCTAGAAAATTCAATTGTAAATTTCAGAGAATATTATTTTCTTTTATATACTTGCTATTATTATTAATACAAGATTCTACAGTATAGATATTTTCCTTCCGTTATGTACAAATGAAAATCCAAAAATTTACAACTTATACTATATAGATACGAAAAATCTTCTATACATAATAAACATAAGAAAAACAATGTTTATCACAATAAAATTAAAGAAAATTATACTCTTTTTATATTATAAACTCTCCTTGTTTTCTTGTTTATATTATACTGTTGCGCTTATTTTCAATTTTACAGCCCAATAAGCATCATTTTGCAGTAAAACTTTCAAATGCTTTCAATATATAATATGGTATATTTGTGTATAACAATAAAGATTGAAGTAAAATAATCTAAATTAAGTCCTTTTAATTTAATAAATTTTAATATTACATTTCGTTATTGTTTTGGTTTATAATATTTTTTTTTTTGGAACCGTTTTATGCAGAAATTGAATTTAAATGAAGAAATATTTTGGATAATTTTTATGTTTTTGGTTCGATTAAGAAGTTTAGTACTGAGAATAAAATTATATAATTGGTTAGTAGTTTAAGTTTGATTTTATTAAGCTTTTTTTAATTTAATATTCTAGCAAAGCCGCATATCTACTAAATACGGCTTTGATTCTAGTTTCGTATAATCTTTCGAGCCATACAGAAAAAGATATATGTTGTTATCCTTATCATGCCATCTTATATTTCACCTATATTATTTTCAATTATTTGATTTTTCCCACATCAAAGAAAATTAACAATTATGTTTACGTCTGATGTTTACTGATTACCGACAAATTATGCTTTTCTTTCATACTATTGATTGAAATTCAAGTATTATTTTAACCTTAATTTTATTGTTTTAATAAAAAAATTATTGACTGTAAAACTTAAATGCAAGTTAACCAAAAAAAAAAAAAAATGACATTATCTTTTGAAAAACTATAACACCAAAATCTTGATTATTACACAATCTTCAATTATGGTATAATAAAAATTTTCCAACCATGTGATTTGGTATAATTTTTCTTTTTATTCGATTACATTTCTTAATATACCATACTCATCGTTTTTATACCTAGTACATATATACAGCAGCTATACGTATCAAAATATTGGCAAAATGCCCATATCAAATATTTATTACGTTATACCCTATTTCACATTATCACATTACCTTTTCATATCCATTAAAAAAATGTTGATTTTTTTACTGAACACACAACTGAGACTATGTTAGAAGGACTTTTGAAAATAATTTTTATACTTTTAATAACTTTTATTACATTAATATTTGACTACAGGCTTGTTTTAGACTGTTTTTAATATTTATATAGTTAAGACTCGGTCAGTGATTTAGTTAATGAGTCATGTCGCGGTTTGTTTGTTGAGTAAGATGCAATATGTAGAGTCCCTTCTTGAGCTTTTTTTAGCGTCATTTCCTCGGTGAGCTAAATTTTATAGTCGATAATGGTCTTACTAACATTTCCTAAATGCCAAGAGGTGGATGAAGTCAGTGAGGCACTCAAAGAATTTCGAAAAACTAATAAAATCTGAAACATTGTCTAAAAACAGTAATCTATGCTTTCGAATTCAGAAATTGAACCGAAGAAACGAATGATATTATTAATAAAATGAAATTATACAATTTAAAAAAAAAAACTCCTTTCAAATATGCTAAACAAGATTTTTATTTTGTTGATGGAGTAGGCAAAAAAAACATTCATTACATTGGTCAAATTATGTTTTTTACCGATTCCCTTCATGCTTGCCTTAAGGATATCTTTTAAAAGTTTTTTTTTTTACTATACTTATATGCCAAAGAGTTGATGGTGGTATATACAATATTTTATTTGTTTAAAAAAAATATAAGTATATTTTTTTTTATTAATGTTTTATTTGTATTCCTTTTTCTTCGTATGTGCTTTTTATATTGATATCCTTTTTTCTTTGTTTTGTTTTGTTTGGAACTGGAGTCTGGGGTTCACCACATGTCATACACTTATTTGTAAATTTATGACCAATACACGCCTTAAGCTATTTCCCAGAAATTCATGATTTTCTTCTCGTTTCAAATATTTTTTTTTTGCTTTTATTTTATGATGGCATTTATAGAAATTTTTTGGTATAAAAATGGTAAAAGGACTAAAGTTAGATATGTTATTTTTTATGTGTTTATTTGCTTAAAAACAGATTTTTCTATATAGAATATTAAAAGGGTTTCTAACTGGGTTCAGTAGATTTTGAATACTAATAATATAAAATAAATATTGTACATATATATGTATGTATATAAAAAAATAAAAGAAATTATAGTGAATTTTTTTGTAGAGATTTTATCAAGCAAAATATTTATTTATATAGTCAAAAATTACTATTGGATTTTTTATTTTATAAAATTCATAACTATAATAAGCACAAAATTTACTGACCCATAAATATAAAATTTAACAAAATGAAAATATAGATAATTTATTTTAAGGATATTTTCGATAATTTAATTTCAAAAAACGTCAAAATTTATTGCCACCTTTTTTTAAAATGTCTACATAATCATAATTTCAAATACTAAATCAACAAATCATTTTGATACATTTTAATCAATTTTTTAAATATTCTCAACAATAATTGAAAAATTTAAAATCTTCGCATTTTGGTAATGTCCCATTGGGTTAGCGACGTTAGATTAATGAAAACTATAGAACTTTAACATTGTTTTCTGGTCGGTTGTAAACCGCTTTTCAGTTTTTTTAAAACCAAATTGACAATTTAGTTAACATACCACAATAATATATTTTAAATTTTTAACTGTTTTAAAACTTTGGTATAGTAACATAAGAAGAAAATCTGTATACCATAAACACATGTTTTTTAATAATTTATGTTGTTACATGAAAAATATTCAGATTATTTTTGTGGTTCCTGTTTTAAAAGTTTTGTTATATATAAATTTCTTCTACCAGTTATGGTTAACATGTACACATAATTAGTTATTTTAAGAATAATTTGAAAATATAAAATTTATCTAATTCGTTTCATAATCAAATACATATAAAAAATATGTATAACAACTTTTATATTATTGTCTCCAAAATTATAAAAGTAGAAATAAAAATTTATTTAGAAATTATGTAAATTTCCTTATTTTTTTGTCATTATTAGAATTTTGATTTGATGTTTGTCACTTTGTTCTGCAATTTTGTTTTTTCATAATTTTGACATCAATATTTAACATTTTTGAAAGATTATAACCATTTTTTATACTCAGAATTATTGAATCCGGTTTACTCTGTATATATCTGTCTTAAAACCAATTGCAGTATATATTATCTCGTTTCTAATGCTTCCCTTTTCCTGTAACCGATGAAGGTGAGATGGTACTCGTATTATAACCGGTAGTCAATGATGTTTTTTCGGTTTCTGAAAAAAACCATATATATAAGCCCTATCAAGGTACCCAGAATTATATAACGAAAACTGTTTTACTTACAAATAACAGAATGATATATTGCAAATCTTAAATCGTACTAAATTCTGTTCAAATTTATTACAATCTGCTATTTTCTCACTATGCTTTTTATTTTATATCCTTAACTATAGCGTAAACAAATAATATATATAACATTTAATGTTATAATGTAACACAAATAAGGATATATGTGTAGTTTATTTACATTGAAATTTATACACATTATTAGTTCCGGAATGAACGTTATAATATAACAACACAAACAACAAAATGTTAACACCAAAAAAAATTCAACTATTTTTTTTTTATTATTTTATTTATTTAACGGGCAAAAAGGATATTTATATAAATATACACTGAGGGTCTGGTGATGTTAAATATAGCTTTCTAACAAGTGTAGGTCAATTAGAATCTAAAATTACTTTGTATAATATACGTTATATATGAAAAGCAGCACTGATTTTATGTTCTCTTTTATTGTTACATGGAAAATTTATGATTTATTTTTGGTAACCTAGAAACTAAAATATATATAAAAGATATTAATATGAATCTTATGTTAGAAACTATGTTATGTTGTTTGTTAATAAAAACCATTTTCCCAAGAAATTCTCTGTATAATATTTTCCAATTAATTATTATATAATGTTCGTAAGAAAAATTATTACATTATATAGCTACTTGAATTTTCTATGAAGAAATGAAATTTATATAAAACTTTAATTTTTTTTTTTTTGTGATTTTGCTTAACTTGATTGCATCTTTTGTATAAAAAGAACTTAACTTGTTAATTAATTTTTATTAATGCAATTTTATTTGAAATATAGAGAAGTTTAGAGAACTTAATAAAGTTTTAAATAAAATAAAGTTTTATTATTATAATCTTTTAAAAAATTATCCTTAAAAGGATTAATTAGATTATTCTATTAATAATATGTACTTTAAATTTATTTTACTATTTTTGATTAGCAAATTAATGTAGATCAAGACGTAAATTAATTTTTGAAACGAAGAAATTTCAATTTTATGTACATATTCAAAAAAAATTATATCGAAATTTATATGTACGAGTAGATAATCTTTTTAAAGATTTAAAATTAAATATTCAAATTATAAAATTCACCATTTTGATTAACTTTATTATGAGAAGCAGAAAGGGGAAAAGGCAATTTATATTTTAAAATGGCCGATTCAATTAAAAGTAAAATGGCCGATTCAATTAAAAGTTGATGAAGGCTGCTCTTCTCCACATTGAACACAAATAGCATTACGCTTTTAAAGCCCAGTTTTTATAATGATCATAGAATAGAAAGTTTAAGTGAAATATTGTGAGTCGTATTGCGAATATGCGAATGTTGTATTTGTATACGTGAAAGTGAGTTTTTAGCTATTTAAATTTGTACCATTTTTTGGAACCTTTCAAATATCTGAATATTAAGTATAAACTGTTTTATACTGTGTTACTTTTATTTAAATTTCTTTCCCGATGAATCAACGATTTATATGATCTTTAATTTAGGGCTTAGATATAGTACAACTCCTGTGGGTTAACTTCTTATTTAGATTCTATTTTTAAAAAATTTAATTTAAATTTTTTAAATTTCATAATATCAATTCAATTTGAATTTTCTATGAAGAAATTTAGTACATTCTTTCAAAAATTCTTAATTTCTAATTTTTAATTGTAAAAGGACAAAAAAATTTGCTTAACATAAACCGTGCTTTGCTTTATATGTTTTGTAATAAAAAGAACTACCAACAAGTTATTAACAAAAATATATTTAATGTTGTCGAATTCATCACATTATCCTTTACAATTTACAAAGGTTTCATATACATAAAAAAGAAAAATTTCTCTTCCTTAAACGATACAACAAAATCAATTTGTATTTTTCCAATTTCCTATTACATTTTCACTTTTATACCAACCGTACATAAATATAAAATTCGTAAATAAAAAGTGAAGAAATCAACAGTTAAAAATTCAAAATTGTTTAGGATGTCTACATGGATAATTACAAGAGTGAAAAACTAATAGAAATTGAACAAATCAATTACTGCAATAATCATAATCATAATTCTATTAATAATACTATTCATCGAGCACCATTGGTAGAATTATCAGATACCAGTAATACTTCAGAATTGTCATCACCAGATATTGAAAAATCAAAAAATTCAATTAATAATAATGATGATATTGATGATGATGATATTGATAATCTAAAAATATCTGATATTATAATAAAACCATTTACAACAATGAATAATCCAAAAATTCATGCATCACCAGTTTTTATAAATGAAGCTAATAGACAATTTTCAAATCCAATTAGTTATTTAGGTGGACCACGTTTAGAACAAAGAAATCGTAGCAGTATTGAATCTGTATTATCATTAGACTAGTCAATAAAATATATAAATAATTATTATTTCTTAATTTATATTTAGTTTTATTATATAAATTAAAATTTAATTTAAATTATTTAAAAAATATAAATTGTAAATTATAGTTATAAAATAAAAAAAAAATTAATATGATGCAAAATATTTTATTTTATTATTTACAACAAAATATTATTCTTTTAATGATTCTTTAACACCACAAAATAAAAACTTATTAACAAAACAAAAAAACTATGAGACAAGTAAAAGCTTTTTTAAGATCATAAATGTGTTTTTTTTTTTAAAATATTTTTTTATGAAGATAATAAACAAAAATTTATTTTATGATTTCCTTGTCTCTTAGATTATTAGATATATATATATAATATAAAAAGGATATTTCCTAATAATAAACTTATTTAATGTGAAATAGTTAAGTTGGTTTTTTTTTATATAAAACAACTTTTGTATTAAAAAGATTCCCACGAAAAACTATAATACGAGTATAATAGCAACAAAATTCATACTTCGTTAAAGTTATATAAATCTATACTTGCCAAATGAACCAAGTAATTGAACAGTTTATTGTATATGAGCAGGGAAAAAAAGGATACTTTAATATGCTACTGTGTGTGCCAACAATGATGGTATAGATTATATATTTTAGTAATGAAAATATATATATATATATATATATATATATATATACATATAAAATATGAAAATATGTTCATAGAACAATGTACAAGGAGTCCACAATAAAAATTAGAAATTGTAAGTAAATTCATTATTTAAGGCAATATATTTAAGAAAAATTATAAATTGAAAAACGATAGTATAAATATATTGAATACTGTTGATGTTCACTATCATATCAATGTAAGTAGTGCTTTTATTCCTCTCAATTTTAACAATTTTTATATAACTAATTATGCTTAACAGTCATAATTTTTTCTATACTATCATTGTGGAACAATTCCAATATCTAAATATTGAGGAAAAATTCATTTTTTACTCAGTGCGCTAATTTAATGTAAAATATCACTCAATTCTTCAATATTTATATTACAGACCGTATCGTATTAGTAGCGATTAGATACTGAAAATCTGTGTCTTTAATAAGTAGCGCGATTCAAGAGTCTCAAGTGGAAGTCAACTTTATTGATCTTGAAAGAACAATTTCACAATAGTGTCAAGTTAAAAAATTTCTGATAGTTATATTTAGTTGAAGAAATCCGTATACATATTAAAAAAAAAAAATGTTGCCAATAAATGTTACTTACTTTCCACAAAGAGGAATTAGTCTTTAAATCATAATGATGCCATGTTCAGTAAAATAATTTCCATTTTACTTCGATATTTTCAACAAATCGTCAATTGCTTGACTCAGATTCAGGTATTTTTTATATGTTCCTTTCCTATAGTAACCGATAACATTCGTTTGAATGGACATAAACATAAAACAAGTTTAAATGGGGCTGGGAAAACCACTCAAAAACATTTCAGTCAAAAACAAAAAGGCATTTCAGTCAAAAATAATTTCATACAAATTTTATGACTGAAATACTGAAATGCCTTTTCAAGATGGGAACTTCAGTAAAAAAAAAAGGCATTCCGGTCAAAAAAAGTTTGACTGAGTTGCCTTTTCTTTATTAACCAATTTTTTTTTTAAAAATTATAAACAAATGAAGATATTTTCCCTTTTCCAGACGGTTTTGAGGTTTTGACTGGAATTCTTTTCAGTTTTTTGATTGAATATCCTTCTTAAAAGGCAATTCAGTCAAAAATTATTTGCCTTCTTATTTTTAACTGAAATTCCTTTTTTTTTACTGAAATGTTTTTGACTGGTTTTCCCGGAGCCGTTTAAATCATATCAGATAAGAGTAATATATATTTAAATTTGATAGATCATATATGTATGGACAAGGACAAAATTATAGAAGTTACTATTTATCCTTGAAAACAAAAATTCTACGATACCAAAATGACCAGTTGGGCTAGATCTAGACTCAAAAACTAAATCCATTTCCCTGCAAAAATAATTAACAAAATTTAAGTAAAGTAAATGTTAATTTTTAAAATAATAATCTCAAATTGGTATACACTGTTTTTTAATACTATCCAGGAGAAAAAAAAACCTCCTCTATTTTAGATAATAGATATGCTCTATATTCTATGGTATTAAGCACTATGGTTCATTCATAATATTTTTTTCCCAACCAAAATATCAAAAAAAATTTAAAATGATGTTGTAATGGGATATACATTTTCATACTCCACATAAAAATGGTTTCTATATTTTTGATTTTATCAGATTTATTACATTTTTTTTTCTCTCACTATATTGTGCTACTGGCTGCCACCGATCGCTAGAGATGATAAACTTTTGTTTTTAGCGAAAGATTAATGAGAATGGAAAAAGAATAAAAATAAAGTTTATACATTATTTTATAATAGTATAGTTTTTTTTTTATATTATTATTATTTTGTGGTATTTTTTAATAGTTATTATTATGAAAGTGAGAAATGTTGCTAAAAAGCTATTAATTTCCTGTCATAATAGGTTGGTTCATTGTCATAAACTGTCCTAGATGATGGGTAGATGTTAAAAAGTAAAAAAAAAAAAAATAAAAAGAAAAGAAAACAATAACATGGTTGAAAAATAATGAAAATGGTTATATCATATGGATACATAATTTAGTGTGTAAAGATTGAAAGTGAGAAATTTTCACATCTATCAATTAATGTTAATAAATTTCTGTATAAAACATTTTAGTATGTTTAAAAAATAAATGCTAAATTTAATAATTATAATTTCATTGATTATAAACATAGAGACAATTACTAGATGGGACATTTCATACAAGGTTTTTGAACGATATATATCTAAATAGATGGCAATAGTATGCTCTTTTTACAAAATATTTCTGATTACATATTTATAATTTATCCCTTTCCTTCCATTTTTTTTTTTTGTTACCTCCTCTAGGTTTGAATTAAAGGTAATTAAAATACCTATATGTAGTATACGTATAGATGGTAATGAGTATAGCCATACTCAACTCATATTTTTGTATTAATGATAAGTATTTACTATTAATGATAAGTATGTAGTATTTTTCTATTAATGATAAAAGTAAGTTTGAATTGAGTATGGCTATACTGGACAATACAGGGTGCATCATGGCCAAAGAGCTGCATAAAAGAAGGTTAAATCAATGTACCAATGCAGCAGCTTATCAAGGGAGCTAGTTTTTCACAAGCAGCTAAAAGTAATACGGATACTTTGTCTGACGTACTTTCTCTGATTAAAATCTGGATGAATCAGAATCAAAATCTTATGCTGCACAATATTCTGAAAGAGTGGAAGTAGTCGGATCAGATAGCTTAAAAAGAGAAAGAGAAAAATATATATATAATATATATATATGAAATATAGATGTTTACATAATAAAAATTGTATGTCTCTACTAAGAGCTACTTTTATATTTATATCCTTTATTCATCTATATATGATTAGGATGAAACAGGAACCATCATCGTTCAGATGAAATATTATAAATAATTATAATTTTCTAATTATACATTACATAATGTAAATGATATTTTTGCAATTAACATAAGAGGTAGGTAAATCTTATAATATCGTTAATTCTTAATATTTTTCTAATACATATATTTATATTATATTAAATATTTCAATATTCTAAATTTATTTACTATAAAAAGCAATTAAATTAATTGTTAAAATATGTCAACCACAAATAAAATCTAATAAATTATTAAAATGGATTGACCTATTTCAATCTTTTCGGTGAATCTGTTACAAAAAAAATAAATAATTATTTAAAAGCATAATTATTTTCTCTATCTCAAATTTACTTTCACATTTTAACTAAGTAGACCTAAATTGTAAAAGTTACATTGCCACAATAATAAGCCAATAAAAAAACCAATTTGTCTCTGTTCAGTTATTTGATATTTTTATTTGTAACTTATTTTAAATAATTTTTAAAAATTTGTGGTATATTTTTTAATTTATATATAATATATATTTTTTTTTTCTTTATAAAGTCATAAGTATTTTTGACACTGATTTTACACATTTTACATTGAATTGTTTAATTTTTGTTATATAAATATAAAGATTTCTTATTTATTTTTTGTATGTTTTACATATCATCTCAATTTATAAAATATTAATATTTAAATTACATTTTAATTAAAATTTATCTTCACTCCTGTTTTTTTTTTAAAGCTATTCAAAATGAAAATTTTTGCTTACATATTTTTGTAAATAAAAAAAAAAGAAAAATTTTTGAAACCAAATTATAGAAATGAAAATTTCACAAGAAAATTTACTTATTTTAAAAAAGTAACATTTACTTTCTTTTTCTTTAAAAAACAAAAAAGAACAAAAAAATTAAAACATAAAAAAATTTAAACATATGATGAGATCCTCCAATATAATAGTAAATACTATTTTTCAGAAAACCTGGAGAGAATTAATTATAAATTTAAATATATAAAATATTCTAATAAAAAATTGTGTTAATTGAAATTATATTTAAAATAAAAATGTATTAGGAAGAATTTTTTTTTGTAATTCTGTAAGCATATCATGTTAACGCCGGTGTTTCTTTTTTAGGCTCTTCTGCTTTTGGTGGTTCTTCGGGTTCAGTTGTATCCACTTGAAACAAAACATAAAATTATATTAAAATATTATTCCAATTTTTTTGGAATTATTATAAATTTACTTTTACTATTTTCCTTTTCATCTTTAATTTCTGCTATATCAGATTTAACAGCTGCATCTTTATCTAAACGTGGACGTTTCCTTTGACCTTTATATGCACGATTATCGCGTCTACCACCTTCACCCTCATCTTCAGAATCTGAAAATTCATTATCTGGTACAATACGTTTATCTTTATCGCTTTGTGGTAATCTTTCATCTTTATCTATTTTATCTTCATCATCTGATTCTTCATTAACAGCATCTTCTGGAATTGCTTGTACTTGAACACCGGGAGCATGTGGTAGCATTCGTAGATTTTCAAATAATCTATAAGTAAATATATAAATAAAAATCGTTTGATTCCAAAATTATAGGTTATATGATTTAAAGACTTAGTAAAAATAAATTTTTATTAAAAACTCACCTATTTTTAATCTTTTCCAAGTATTCTGTTGTGTTTTGATTTGACATATTACTTGGACTAATATGTAATTTAAAATCAGGTCCAAAATATTCAAAATAATCATTATATGGCAGTTCATTAGCTATTTCTACACCTAAAGCAACTGATGTTTCATATGTCCAACAACGTGATACATTTCTAATTGTATAACCACCACCACCAACCATTAAAAATGGTAAATTATATTTTTTTACAAATTCAACACATTTGCCATGACCTTTTACAGTTAAATTAAAACAACCTAAACGATCACCAGTCAATGAATCAGCACCACATTGTAATACAACAGCCGATGGTTGAAATGTTTCCATAACTTTTGATATTATTGGTACAAATATTGATTCATATGCTTCATCATCCATTCCATCACGTAATGGTATATTAACAGCATAATATTTACCTTTACCAGCACCAATATCACGTAAATCACCAGTACCAGGAAAATATTCACCATATTTATGAAAACTAACAGTCATAACACGATCAGTTGTATAAAATGCTTCTTCAACACCATCACCATGATGTACATCAATATCAATATATAAAACACGTTGATGATATTTTAATAATTCTAATATACCAAGTACAATATCATTAACATAACAAAAACCAGATGCTTCACTTTTTTTAGCATGATGTAAACCACCACCCCAATTAATACAAATTTCTGTTGCTTGTTTATTTAATTTAACTGCAGCAGCAACAGAACCACCAGCTGATAATTGACAAAATTCATATAAACCATCAAAAACTGGGCAATCTTCACCAACATTAAAACGTTGCATTTGTTTATTATATTCGGTCATATTATCGGGACGAATAGAACGTAAAAATCTTATATATTCATCAGAATGAAATTTTGTCATTTCATCGGCAGTTGCTTTATGAGGTCTCTAAAAATAAAATAAACAAATTAATTTTATTAAGAAAAAATTACAATTTTTAATTAAAATGTTTTTACATAAATTTCCATTTTTCGATAAAGTCCATAATTTAGGAGTAAATTATGTGTCATACGTATACGGTGTGGTTTCATCGGATGCCCTTGTCCATAATAATAGTTACCAATATCACCTTAAATAATCAAAAAATTTAAAAATTATAGAATTTAACATAAACAGTGACCAATAATTTTTGAGCGAAAAATAAATTTAACATAAAAATTCAAACTAAATAATAACTTGGGGGGAAAATTAGTTTTTATAAATTTATATATAAGAATTCTCTGTTCACTTCATGGCATTTTTTACAGGCAACCATACTATTTTAGCGCACGCAACAAACGCGCTACAAAACGCCACAAAACCAAATGATAAAATGACAATCAACCGTAGAAGTGAACAAAGGATTTTCATACTTTAATTTCGTGAAATGAGAAAAAGGCGCATAAATTTCGATTTTTAAAAAATATTTTAATGATTTTTTCTATAAAATTAATTTAAGAAATTTAACTTTCAATTTTATTTTCGAATTACAACATATTACTTAATTAAATAAATATAATTAATCATTTTAAAAGTTATAATTTTGGATGAACTTACTATCGTAGTAGTAACAAACTCTTTTTTTATTGTGCGCTTGCATATTTAATCAATATTTAATTAACTACTTTTAATTCAGTAGAAAATTTTGTGAAATTTGAAACACTAACTTTTATTTTATTATTAATAAAATTATATATATATTAAATTATTTTCTAACCGAACTATTAGATGCACATACAAATTATACTGCAAGCAAACTACACTGTTTTTATGCTACAATAAATAAATTGATGTCTGAAAATTTTCAGCATTACTTATAAGAATTACCGTTAGAAATGTAATGTAGTAGATTAAGATGCCTACAAGAATATATATATTGCAGTAATATTTAATATATATTTTTTATACACTATAATAACACTTAATTTTTGATAGTGAGAGTATTTGTAAGAAAATGTTTTTAGTTTATTTTGTAAAATATTTATTTACATTTCGTTAAAGTTTGATAATGAATTATAAATCTACTCTAAACATTTCAGTAAAAAGTGACCAATAATTTGTGAGCGAAAAATAAATTTTCGCTAAAATAAAATATGCCGACATTGGAAGTGTTGCCAAGAATGAGAATTTATTGAAACATTTCTGCAATATTTCAAAATAAACAGCTAGATTGGTATACAGATTTATTTAATTATTATTTGTATTCTGCAGTACAGTATTACTTAAAACTGCAATACTGCATTTTCAACCATTCTTATTTTGTAATACCATATTCTACCTGACAATTGTGTTAAAAGAGGAACAATGAAACAGAGTTAGAAACCGTGCAGCTGTAATTTTTGAATGAAATTGAATTTTCTTAATTTGTACTTTTTCAATTAAAATATGTAAAAAAATAATTATTTATAACCTCTACATTTTGAAAATTATCTGAAATTACATGAAATTTGCTAATACCGTACCACAAATTATATGGGAATAAGGCGTCATTAAGGCGTCACGCTTTGATTTAGGGTCTCGACTTAATTGAACAACAAATTAGTGGAAGTGAACCAAGTTTTGTGGTACAGGGCGTAAATTATATGGGAATGACAGAATTCGTACGCCATACGCTTTGATTTAGGGACAAAAACTTTTTTTTTGGAAAAGTTCGTTAATTTTCAATGTTGTTAAATCAAAAAAAAAAATCTGTCATAATTTTTTTAGCTCCATAAAGCGCAGCCCTCTAGCTAAAAAAAAATACCACATAGGTGACACTTTTAATGAAATTTGGAAGAAAAAAAGTTTTCTTCTCTCTTTTCTTTTTTTTCTAAAAGGCAAACAATTACAAAATGGTGTACGTCTGTGACTGAAGTCGGTGGTTCTTTTCTTTTTTTTTTATAAAATTTCTTAGTGGAAAATAATCTAAATAATTAAAGAAATATCAAAAATATTTTTAATGTTTAAAATAATAATTAAAGTAAAGTTAAAAAAAAAATATATAATAAAAAATTATTAATTTTCTTTTCTGAAACATTCCCCAATCTCCCATTAAACAACAAAAAGTGAAAGAAAAAAAGAAACTTGTATTAAAAGAAAAAAAAGAGTGTTTTAATTATTATTTTTATTTATAATATTATTTACTTTTTTTCCTGCTAAATATCAAATATATATATATATATACATAAATAATAAAACATGTACGTGTAAATTTTTGATTAATTTATATATATATAATATATACTTTTTTTGGAAATATAATTATAAAAATTTCAATATTAAAAGAATTCTGAGATTTTCATGGATTACACAAAATAAAAGCCAACAAAATTTTGGATATTAATATAAGGAAAAACTACTTATAAATTTTTTACTGGATTATTTATTATCTTCTTAGTATTTTAAGGTAAGTTTTATAAAAAAATTTTTAATATATTTTTATTTATTTATTTATTTGCAAATATGTGATACTATTTCAAAAGAATCTTTTGTTTGGAGAAAAATAATAAAAAAAATGTCCTTTTTTTATTTATTTAATTTTGTTCAAAATTTTGTTGAAATTTTCATTTTAGTTCCCAAAAAACAAAAACAATAAAGTTAAAAAAACATAAATTTGAAAAAAAAATAAATTATAATTTTTTTTTTGTTTAGAATGAAACAAACAAAATTTTCAATATTACAAATTAATGGTTATTTTACACGTGTCCTCCTCCCCCAAAATTTCTGTCATTTCATTATTATAATCATAATTTTTTTTAGTTGTTAGTTGGTAAAAAAGTCTGTCTCTGGCTGTGTAGTTTGCCTTTTTTTGTTGTTGTTGGTGGTGTTACATACTTATTTACAGACATTTATTATGTTTCTTTTTTGTGTACCAAGTAGGTTTTATTTATGGCCATATACAATTTTTGTTGTTGGTTGTTTCCTCCTTGTTATCCCCCTCATTTTCTATTAATTATTGCAATATTATACTACAAATGCAGAGAGTATTATTAGTTCAGTTCATGGATCACTTGATGATGATGAGTGGAGGAGGAGGGATCCTTTTCTATGTGCTGTCTTTATTTTTATGTTGGGTTGGAAATAGAAACAAACCAACAACAACAAAAAAGACAAAAAAAAACCATGATGATTATAGCATCAAAACCAAAAGTGTACCTACTCTATTCTTGGAGGCAGATGGCTGTGCGCACTAAAATAAAATTATTATACAAATATATAAAGTAAAAAAAAATTATACTCTACTATCGGAAAAAAATTGAATTTTTGTTTAACATCCCTTGAATGCCGCCGATCTCTCACTCTGGTTAATATATTTTTTTTCTATTTTTGGTATAATCTTTTATCAATGCGGTGGTATAAAAACTGATATTTTATAGGAACATTGTTGATGATATTTTTTTGCCTATATTGTTAAGATTAGAAGAAGAAAAAACAAACATTATTTTGCATTAATAGAATTTCTAAATTGTAATATTTTATAATCAAATCTTATTGGAATGTAATTTATTTTTGTACTTATACTTAAGTAATTGTATTATTTGAATTTTATATAAGATTTTATTCAATAACCAATTTTATTTTTAGATTTAAAATACCTAATTATTTTCAAAGACGACATGGTTTATTTTCTATTTATCTTGGATTATTATATAGGTACAAATTTCATATTTTTTTAAAATTAATTTAGAACCGCAATTTAGCTTTGCGTGTACGTAGACTCAAATGTATTAAAAGAAAGTATTTTATTATATATATATAAAATACTATAGAATTATTGTGTAAAACGAGCTGTTTTAATATATTTTGGGATGGTCACATATATACGCCTACCCATTAATATACGCAACTGGAGAATTATATATTGTAATAATATCCATTTCTACATTTATTTCTAAATCATATGAGAATTTGTCCGGCTATTTATAATTGCAAATTTAAAAATTCATTAAGATTGAGAATGGCTTTCGATTCAGTTATCTACTACACACAAATAACGAATACAAAACATTAAAATTCAGTAAAACAAAAATATGCTATAAAATAACTGAATTCCCTCACGCAATAACTGGTCGCCCTTAGCAATGAAACGAATGTATTTATTTTCTGAATTGGTCATGTTAAATATTAATATTAATTTCCATAATCCATTTAATCTATATAACTTGTGTTATGGAAGAATCTTTTTCAATTTTTATAATTATTTTATGGTTAATTAATGCTTGATCTACAACAAATTTAGTTAATTAGGTATACATAAACTAAAAAAAATTGTATATGTACTTAATAATCCTAACTTCCTAACAGACAAAACGTCTTCTTAAAATAATACTGAATAAATTTGTTAATTTTCTAATGAAATTATATTAACTTAAATAACTAAAAGCTGATAAAACAAATTCTTGATTATAAAATAACTAAAAATATTTTGATCACATTTCATATTCTCTTATCAGATAAAAGCTCTTTTTTTTGTATTGGTTATGAAGTTTTTTTAGTAATAAAGGTATTTTTTACAATTTATATTTTCTTATGTTTATAATACTTAAACTTAATGTAAACTTTTTTTTTTATTATTCATGTAAAAAAAACTTTTATTAATTCACAAATTTTTTGTAATTTTTTGGGAACTGTAAAGAAGATAAAAATAAATAAAAATAAATTATCCAGAAATTAAAGAAAAATTAATAACGTCTTTTGAATATTGTCACGTAATAGCAATATGTACTTAATTAAAAAAGCGAAAAAAAAAACTAAAGCAAAAAAATATTGGTTCCAAACACTTCATTTCAGAGATGGGAGTGATATAAAAAAAGAGTCAACCGACACAAAATTCAATTTACCTTTTTTTTGGGAGTCTACTTACAAAACTCCTTTTTTGAAAAAAAAAAAAAAAAAAATGGATGAAGAAATGGAAAAAGAATCACCATCATCAGATCCAATAAATTTTCCAAAAAGATTTAATTTCAAAGTAATACCAACTAAAAAAGATAGTACAGAAATTAAAACAACTGGTGGATATAATTTTAATCAAAGTACAGAAAATTTAGGCCTAGATAATAATAATCCAACATCATCAATAATGCCAAGATTAAAATCAAATGAATCACAAAATGTACTTTTAAAACAATTATTACAAAGTTCTGGATCAGGCAATACTAGTAGCAGTAATGTTGCTACTAGTAGCAGTGGCGGTGGTACAACTTCACAGGCAATTACTGGACGAAATGTAACTAGTTTACGTGCACCAAGTTTAGGTATGGTTAGTTCATTAGAAGCACAATTAGCAAGACCATCTTTACCACCAGTACCAACAACACAAGATTCATCAACGTCACAAGTCTTATTACAAAAAAAAGAAAAACCATCAATTGATCCAATCACAACATCATCATCATCATCAATTACAAATACAGATAATACAGGTACAATAACTACTGATGAAATAACCAATAATAGTAACATTAATAAACCATTACAATTAATAACAATGGAAACATCATTTATATCAAATCCAACAAAAACAAATTGTAATTATAAAATAATTGATAATTTTCAATCAGATAAAGTACCAAATGAATTAATGCAAATTATGGAAAATAAATCTGATATTAATGAAGAAAAAGATAATAATACAACAATATTATCGACATCATCATCATCAACAGCAATTACTACTCAAACAACAGCACCTGTTGCAACAATACCACCAACAACATCTACACCAATTATAAAAACAGAAATTGATAAATATTCACCTAAAATGAATAAACCAAATAATAATAATAATAATAATGAACAAAAAAATATTATTATATTAAATCCAAATCAATTTAATTTAAATAAAACAATTAAATCTGATATTTTATATCCACAACAACAACAGCAGCAGCAACAACAACAGCAACAAACAAGTAATATTAATAATGTTGAAATAAAAAAGCGTAAAACTGTTAATCGTAAAACGGATAAAATTAATCAAAAACAAAGAAAAACTCAATCAACAAACCAAGATTTATTACAATTAAAACGTCGTAATAGAAAATATTCAAAAATTGATGAAAATTATGATAGCTTTATAGATATTTTAATGAATCAAATAAGAATAATGTCATCATTACAAGTATTAGAACCATTATTAAATCGTAATTTTAATATATGTCCAATATATGGTGCTGGTGATGCATCTAAATTTATATTAGATAATGAATTTAATGATAATAATAGTAATAATATAATAAATGATTATTATGGTTCATATCCATTTGAATTAAATAATAAAAATTCATCATATATATGTAAAGAAAATTTAACACAAAATGGTTTTTATGATACAGAATTTCCACGTTTAAAAAATGATAATGATAATACATATTTTGAAAGATTAGATAATATATTAAGAAATCGTGATTTAAATACACCAGATACATCATATTTAATATGCTCTAGCCCAGAATTATGTATGAATGATAAATTAATAAATTTTCAAGATAATTTATATAATAATAATAATAATTATGATAATAATAATCGTATAATATCACCAACAATACCATTAATAAAACCAATACCATTAAAAAATTTAACAAAAATTATTATACCAAAACAACAATTATTATCATCATCATATTATAATATAAATGATAATTATAATCAATCATCAACAGATATATCAAATAAAAATTCAAAAATGACTGTTACATTAACATTAACATCATCAAATGCTGAAAATATATTAAATGTATTAAAAGAATTAGCAAATATATTACAATTACCACCACCAGAAACGTATCGTATTATTGATAATTGTCCAACAAATATTAATAATGATGATATTAAAAATATACAACAACAACAACAACAACAAAATAATGATCAACAACAATTATTAAATGATAATGATATTAAAGAAAATATAAATAATAATCCAATTGATATACAAGAATTATTAAATGGTAATGGTAAATTTTGTTGTTATTGTGAAAAATTTTTACATACAGCATATTTATATGTTGATGAACCATCAATTGATTCAACAATATTTATAAAACAACAAGAAAATTTATTAAATCATTTTAAAAAATTATATTTTTGTAATACAAATTGTTATGATAATTTTAAAAAACATAATTTTACAATGGATTTTATGAATAGTAAAATTATACAAATAATACCACCTGGTAATAATAATAATAATCATGGTAATAATTCTAATACAAATACAAATTATAAATATTATCAAAAAGATAGTTTTTTATATCAACCAGTAATAAGAAAACCATCTGAAAGAGAAATTGTTGAAATGTTATTTAAAACTGAAATTACAGTAAAACCATTAAATAAAATGCCAGATGATACTAGACAATGTATATTATGTGGTATTATTGGTGATGGTATTGCTGGTGGTACATCTCGATTATTAAATTATGATGTTAATAAATGGGTACATCTTAATTGTGCATTATGGTCAAATGGTGTATATGAAACAGTTAATGGTGGTTTAATGAATTTAGAATCAGCAATTAGTTCATCATTAAATCAAAATTGTGTTATATGTAATAAAATTGGTGCTACAGTTAAATGTTTTAAAAATCGTTGTAGTAATATATATCATTTATTTTGTGCATTAAAAGAAAAATGTATATTTTATAAAAATAAAACAATATTTTGTTCAATACATGCACAAAAGAATGATAAAGAAAATGAATTATTTTCATTAAATGTACAAAGACGTGTTTATGTTGAACGTGATGAAAGTCGTCAAGTTGCTGCTGTTATGCATCAAATTGATATTAGTAATATGTTAAGAGTTGGTAGTTTAATATTAATAAATGTTGGACAATTATTACCACATCAATTATCAGCATTTCATACACCAAATTTTATATATCCAGTTGGTTATAAAATAATACGTTTTTATTGGTCAATGAGAAAACCAAATAAACGTTGTCGTTATATATGTTCAATAGCTGATTGGAATGGGCAACCAGAATTTCGTATACTTATACAAGAATCAAATGAAGAGAATTTAGAATTTAAAGGTTTTACACCAATTGCTGTATGGAAATCAATATTAGATGGTATTGTTGCTATACGTAAAAAAAATAATTTAGTACAATTATTTCCAAAATTTGTAACTGGTGAAGATTTATTTGGTTTAACTGAACCAACTGTTGTTCGTATATTAGAAAGTTTACCTGGTATTGATACATTAACAGATTATCGTTTTAAATATGGTAGAAATCCATTATTAGAATTACCATTAGCTATAAATCCATCTGGTGCAGCTCGTACTGAACCAAAACAAAAACAAACATATAGTTGGAAAAAATCATATACACAACGAACAAGCTCAACAAATCAAAAATTACCATTAGTACCAACAGTATCTGTAGCTGGTGAGGTAACATGTCCATATAGTAAACAATTTGTTCATTCAAAAAGTTCACAATATAAAAAAATGAAATTAGAATGGCGTAATAATGTTTATTTAGCTCGATCAAAAATTCAAGGTTTAGGCTTATATGCAGCTAGAGACTTACAAAAACATACAATGGTTATTGAATATATTGGTGAAGTAATACGTACAGAAGTATCTGAAATACGTGAAAAACAATATGAGGCAAAAAATCGTGGTATATATATGTTTCGTTTAGATGAAAATCGTGTTGTTGATGCAACATTATCTGGTGGTTTAGCTCGATATATAAATCATTCATGTAATCCAAATTGTGTTACGGAAATTGTTGAAGTTGATAGAGAATATAGAATAATAATATTTGCAAAAAGACGTATTAATCGTGGCGAAGAATTATCATATGATTATAAATTTGATATTGAAGATGATGCTAATAAAATATCTTGTATGTGTGGGGCACCAAATTGCAATAAATGGATGAATTAAGAATTTAATTATTTTTATAATATAATTTTTTTATTTTTTTATGTTTTTTTTTAGAATCAGAAATATTAATTATTAAAGTCATTAATTTACTTAAAGAAAATAAAGTTTGAAAATAGAGTAAGATTTCAATTCATTTTATTTTTAATTATAAATCAATTTTCCCCTGAGATCTTATTAAATACTGGAATAGATTTTGTTTTGAATCAGAAATTTAATTGTTATTTTACGCTTTTATTTAATTAAATTATTGTGGATAATGTAATCAAATATAGTCGAGATGAGAAAATCGAAAAATTATGACCGACTGTTAGTATGAAGAAAAAACTGGAAAATCCTTTCTATATGAAAAGCTGTTGCCTAGAAGAGACTGAAAACGGCTTTCTAAAAAAAGCATTCCCTGTTATGTCAGGAAGCTTCTACAAGAGCTTAAATATCATCTCTAAGTATGATATGATATCGTACAAGGTAAGCGCAATAAGTAGATCTCATTATGCCACAATGCAGAGAGGTGCCTATTAGGTCTTTACAACCCTCGTATAATCAAATATATAGTCGAAATTTAATTATTATATATAAATAATAAATTGACATACTTTTAAACAAATTATAGAGAAATTAGCTGGTATTCAATTCTACTAAAAATATATACCTATACATTGAAAATTGACAAATGATGGAATTTTATTTTAATTAGAATAATGAACTTAATAAGGAACTAAAATTAGAATTATACATTTTATATAATTAAATTATATAAAAAAAACGTATCATTTTATGTTACTAATTATATAAAAAATATTCTTACCTACTTATTATTATTTAAGATTTAATAATAAGTAAGTACCTACATCAAAACTGAAAGATGATATTTAAACTATTTATAATGACTAAAAATGTAATTCAATATTGTGTAAATCAAATAATTTCGAAAATAATTAATAGAAATATTTGAATTAATTTCAACCTAAAAAAAATTTAATAAGTTAATAGAAGACAAATCATCAATTACCATAATATAAATAAATTTTGTCAGTTAAATGACTTTTTTGTTAATTAAGATTAATATTTAACATGTACAATTTAAAATTAAGTACGTATACTTCAGGTTATCAAATAATTATATAAAAATTTTAGTGATCACATAAATTATTCAAAAACAAAAAAAAATCTTTTTTCTGTTTGAATAACAAATGACAAGAAGAAAATTGTTTTTCATATATTGAATAAATTGAAGTTAAAACATAATTCCACTGAGCCGGAACAGAAAAACTAAATAAACTTGAGAATAAAACTCTGAAAAATTTATATTTGCATACTATAAAAAAATTGTTTCTGTTTTCAAAATTGTAATAAATTTCATTTTGCAGTCATTTATTCCTCTCGGGATGTCCTGGTCAAATTGTCAAAAAGTTTTTAAATTAACAGAAAAAAGAACAGAAATATTGACAATTCTGAACGTTACAGAATAACAACTGAAAATCAAATATTAGTTTTATAATCAAAAGTTTTCTCATGAGTTTTTGGTCTTAATATACAGTATAATCTCTAAAAAAAACACTAAGAATTTTTTTTCACAAAATGCCATGTCAGATGTATACATTAAAATATTAATCATTAAAAAGTGTCTGATAGAATAATTTGATCCAATGTCAAAATAAAATTGTGATTTTTAAACAGTTTTTTTTTGTAGAAAATTTGAAGTATTTTTTCTTGCAGATCTATCAAAATTGGTCTTAAAGCTCACCAAAGGGAATTCTCCGCAATAGGTTTATTTTTAGATTAAGTATTTATAGGTATGTGATTTCTAAAATATTATAAGAAAATTTTTTTCTAAATTTTACATTTGAGAGAAACCTTTCATAGTGCAGAGAATTCGTGACATTTGGGTAAAATGATTTAGTAGATATTTCTTTTTCCTTTCCGAAGGTGTTGACATACTTTAGGGTCTTATGAGAAATTAGATTTTTTTTCGGTTCACCTTTTTTTGTCTTGTTCTTTTTGAGTGCAACACCTCAACTCAATCATACAATTTTTCGTACATATTCTTGTTTTGTTTAGATTTTTTACATTTACATAAAAGATAAGAAGCTTTTAAGGAAGAAAAATATTGTTTTTATTTTCTTTATGTGAATTTCAATTTTACAGGGTGTCAACTTGACATACATTTTTTTTAATGGTAATTCCATAAATATTATACAAATTTTTGAATGAATTTTAAAAGTTTATATAATAAAATTTACAATAAAAAAAATATATTACAAAAAAGCTAATTTTACTTTATTTAAAGAGCAATAATTTTAAAGCCTTTAATACTATGTATATATGAATCTCTTTTAATGTAATTTTAATTACATTATATGTACATATTTAGATGATTAAATTATGAGACACATAAAAAATGCAGAATGTAAAAGAGTTAATGCAGTGTTTCTTCCTTTGATGTTTCATATTTATTTTATTTTATTTATACTTACTTACATATATAAAAAAAATAGGTCGTAAAGGTAATTTTTGTGGTGTTACTTATGCACAGTACCTACCTATAGTTTTAGTTATATGTATAATGAATGTTAAAGGAAATTTTCAACATGTTTAATATAATTAAATAAAGAATTAATATATGCAGAATAATTTTTTGACGGAACATGAAACAAATTTGTCGCTACGAATAGAATAATTGACTTTCAGAGCGGGGTCTTCCCAAAACCATTGATGAATATTTATTGCTATTTCTACGAAATTCTGATTATATATATCTTACATATAGAAATTTTATGAATATCAATTAAAAATTTGTGTAGTCTAAACAGAAATAAATATTTTTTTAATGTCTCAATATAATTTAGTATTGAATTCCAGTTTTATCAGCAAAAATATTAATTTAATTAATAGTAATTAAAAATATCTATAATAGTAATAAAATTGAATGAATGAGTGAATGAAGGAATAAGTTCTCATAAAAAATTAGAGATTATATTATATTTATAATATTATAATATTATACAAAATTATAAAAAAACGAAAAGTGTTAATTTGAAACACAATCTCATAATTATATTAAAATAATTTAATTAGCCTAAATTTATTCATAAATTATTGATTAATAAAATTAATATTGTAAAAAAAAATATTGTAAATTTAAAATTTAATGTTAACCAATTTTCTCAATTCCTCCTTAATACAATTTTATCGTATCTAGCTAAATTTACTGTGGGCAATTCACTATTCTCTGCACATTTTCTCTGCACTTTGCTTAAAAAATGCTACAATTTCGTTCTCTTTTTTAGTATAAGTTACTGAAAATCATCAACAGTGAATTTGTTACTACACTAAATTGTCGACAGTAAATTGCTACTACAATGAATTAGCCTACACCAAATTTCACAATATTAATTTATTTTTTCAATAATTTAATTAAAATTAAAAAATTTTACTCTGAAACAGAAATTTTTAGAACAAGAAATTCTCCACCGAACTATACATAAATAACATATTTCTTATAATATCATTTTTCTGAACAAATATTTTCATTTTCATTATCTTTTTTTTTTCCATATATAAAATATAATTATGTAAATTTTTCATATCAGATTACATTTTATTAGAAATTAATGAAGCATTGAACGCCCCGAAAAAAACAGGCTTTTTTCCAATTTTATAATATTTAATTTTTTTATATATAGACGCAGACATTTTTCACTAATCTTTATTGTGTATAAGAGATTTTCTGGCTCCATTTGGAAACATATAATAAAAAAACCAGAGTTTTATTTATACGCAGAATTGAGCATAAACAGAGCTAAAAAAAACAAAAATTGATACAATTTTGTTGTATGTAATATACATAATTTTATATAATCTGAAATTTTTATAAACCTTTCACCTTAGCCAC
Organism: Empis stercorea; assembly: GCA_949752835.1. NCBI lineage: Eukaryota > Metazoa > Arthropoda > Insecta > Diptera > Empididae > Empis > Empis stercorea. The sequence goes on from OX457085.1 coordinate 6,744,565, forward strand.
TTAAAAAAAATATATATTCATAAATTATTGTTATAAAAGTAATACCAAAAATAAAATAAAAAAAGCATCTGCAAAATGATTTTAAATACGATATTACCAATAAATATTATTCTTAATACATAATAATATTATAATTTCGTAACAAAATTTATAAATATTAAACCAATATTTATAATAAATATGAACCACAATTAAAAACCACTTTGACCATCTGCTTTTATCGGTCATAATATAAAAAATAAATAAATCGAAAAGTTCAAAAAGTTTGAAAATACATATACAATTTTTTTGATTATTATTATTATTTCATATCGACAATTTATATTTTACAAAATTGAACCTAAAAAGAATGAAAAAGAAAGGCTTTTTTTCTATACAAAATTAAAATCCATATTGCAGTATAAAATTATTGTATTATGTATTGTATATAGTGGGAAGTATATATAACATAATAATAGTGTCTCAAGTGAGCCAGTCTATATACATAAATAACAAAAATACTTACATAAATAATGAATCGGAACTAATTTAAGCAATATAGTCAATAAAATTTATATTTTTTGAAATAATCTCTCTGATGATTAAAATTACAATTGATATATGGTAAAAAAAAAATTAAAATATCAAAGATACTCAATTTTAAACAGAAATTGAGATATTCAAATTGAATTTTATATATAGTAGTAATGAACTGCATATAGTATGGTAGCATAATATTAATCATACATAATCATTGATACAATCATATACCAAAGCAGTTTTTGAAGAATTTTATAAATTTACAATTTTATAAATTGTAGTATATAAACCTATACCACACTCTATGTAAATATTTTAAATGAAGGTATAAAATTAATAGAGAGTTATAATATTATAGCTCCTGAAATTATGCAAATGGAATAATCTGCCCTAAACTATGCACATTGGAACATATGTATAGATGAACTAAATAATTGTGCAAATTACGTAATTGAAATAGAAATATTTACGATATTGAAAACAAATAAGCTTGATTTAGGAGTGAAGTAAATTGGAAATAAATTGGACTAAGTATATATCAATTATGGATTTTTTAATATACTGCTTAATATTGTAAGAAGGCTTTTCAAGTTATTCTTACAATATATTTCAACATTCATTCCATGTATTTACAAATCTATTAACTTTTTTTGCAATACCAGTTTATTTTCATGGTATGTACCTAAATTATTTCTGAGTTTACACTTTTAATGTTCTCTTCAATTTAGTTAAAATTCGTCTAACAAAATTGACAAAAAAAATCATTACATTCGAAACTGAACCGTTTACGTCTTCAAATAACTTGATAATTATTTAGTAATTATTTTTATTAGACTCCATTATCACTCTATCTCAATATACTATACTACTTGTTAGTAAAAAAATTCCTTGTAAATTTCATTTCTTCAATATAAATATACTGGTATATAGTAGTAGAAATATTTATTTTGATTGACTGGTTGTTGTAGTTTGTCTGGATCATTTGACTTATTGAATACTTCTTACTTATGTGTTTGGACAAAATTTTGTATTGTTACAAAACATATATAATTCCAACACTATTAAAAAACATGTCAATTTAAATAAATTTTTATTTTGCCAATTGGTTATTATAACCATTAAATATACATATATATAATATTACATGAAAATTTAGCTTTATAGTTATTTGGGGAAGTGTAATTTTAACATAAAGCATAAAGTAATTGCATATTATAGACACATTTATAAAATGATACTGGCAAAATGAATACATTTAATTGCAGTCTCTCGAATAAAGATTAATTTTTGATTTGATATTATGGTGACAATTAAATTTCCTGTTCGAAGTTCTTTGAAATATAAAATATTTGTATATGACCTATGATGACATTATAAAATTTAACATGTAAGTATTTTTGAAACTTATAGTTATAGTTAATAAAATTTATTGATTATTTAAATATAAATTATATATTCATTTTTTTGTAATATGATGGATTCAAAATTATATTTCAAACATTTACATAATTTTATATACTATCTGCGAGACGTTTAATAGATCATAATAAAAAAAGACTTCTATGTGTTGAAAAAAAAATTAATTTTCATGTTTACTTCTTGTCACAATTTTTCTGTTTGACGCCCTCTCATTTATTTATTTCTTTTTTATAATAATGAATAAATAATTTTCAAAAATTATACTTTAATAAAATAATGAATGATTTATTATTATTAAATGTTAAGGGCACAAGAAAATGAAAATGAAAATCTATAATAATAATAATAATAATTTTGATATTTTATTATGACAGCATAGAAATTTTATAATATTGAAAAATTTTGGTAAATGTAACTTTTTTTTATTTGGGAGATTTATCTTTTTTTTTCTCTGCTGTTTAGAAACTGTTTTACTTTATCATTATACATTATTTTTGTTGTATGACATACTTCATGATTATAATGAATTATATAAGCACGTTTTCAAGTACATATCATGTGTAATTTTAAAACTCATAAAAAAAATTCTATTAACTTTCTTGTGTACTAAATATTGGTTGAATAAACTTTGAAATAAATTAGTAAAAATCAATATAAAACTGTTTTAAAACTAATTTTGTTCTTCAGAATGAACTTCTATGAAATTTAGTTAGTTTTCCTGATAAGTCACAGAGATTTAAAAGTTTTTAGTATTCTTGTATACATTTCACGTTACTACTGAGAGTTAACTAATTCTATAATATTAAACAAATATCTAAATCATCTGTCTACTAACTACTATAATCCCGACATTCCTCATCCTCAGTTTCAATTCTTTCAGTGTGTTCTGTTACATTACTATCATATACTAAGATTGAATCCCCAATTATATTGAAACAACCAAAAAATTCTGTTTATACTTCATAAATTTATTTTTATTATTCATTTAAAAAATATATACTTATGTACTTATCTAATTCTAATATATGGTTGTCATATATTTTCCAAAATTATAATTTATATTATTAACTTATATACTTAAAAAAGGTTAAAATAATTTTTCGCAAACACCTGTAACCTAAAAATAAACTTATCATAAATATTTAATTTTATTAAATTTTTATTAATTTTTTTCACTTTTTTTCTATATATGTATTTATATTAAAATATTGAGGGCTGATAAATTACGAAAGAATTATTTAAAATTTATTGAAATTACAAGAAATTAATCTATATACAATTTCTAATTAACACAGAAATCGTTCTATATCGAACATAACCATTCTTTTATAGTTATACAATTTAAATTTATAGATTTATTTTGGCTTCAATGTTTGATATTTGATTAATTTTTTTATATTTTTGTTTATATCATTTACCATTAAATAATATACGGTTCATTATCTTTTATGAGTTTAACCACACTGGTAGATTTATTATTAAATTTATTATAGAAACATATTTATTTTTCTCATCCCAAATTTCCATAATTTTAGTATAGAAGATAATCTTTTTTAATAACATATTCGAGAAAGATTTTTTATATACCAAAGTTAATCTATTTGAATTTAATATATTGAAAAAAAATGTTACGTGTCTTCTACACAAAATAAAGTTTTATATATATTTGTATACTTATTTAAATATTAATATATTAAGCATAACATTTTATCAATTTATACTAACAATGTTTATATATTTTCCGTAGAAACTTTATTTTATTTTTTTTAGAATCAAAAAAAAATATTCTCGTTTTCATGTTAGATAGAAAAAATCACTCTGAAAACATGTTTTTTTTTTTGCCCAAGTTTTTATGTTGACGTACTCTTAATGTAAATATATGTTTTTGCATCAAGTGTTTACGTGTCGTCCATTTCAATATGAAAAAATATATTAAAAAAAAAAAAAAGTTTTAATCCTAATAGTCATTTAGGAAAACTTGATTCTTCTTTCTACTAAAAAATGTAAATATATACGTAGAATCCCAAAACATAGTATCAAAATATATATATTCTTCCGGAAAATATACTCAAATATTGATTTTTCATTATATAGAAAATAGAACGATCAATAAAATAAGGATACCATGCGTTGTTTATTTACCAAAAAATAATTTATAAATTTTCGGAGATTTTTACATATACAATACTTATAAATTATTTGTTGATTTTTGCAACAGCATGAAGTTGGCTGCTATATTAATAATAATGCTTTCCAATTATCTCAGTATTTAGCATTTACTATAGTAGTTTATAGTGTCTCTAATTTAAATTTCAAAAGTAGATTTGTTTCTTTTACATTTGTTTATAGAATTTATATAAGGGTTTCCTTTACAATCTTTCTCCATAAAATTCTATGTTTTGCCATTTGGAATTTTGCTTTCCGGCATTCTTAGCATATGTCCAATCTAAAGCCATCTTATTCATTCAGATTTTATAATTTTAACAATATCTTCACTACCTGTAAGTTCTTGAAGTTCGTGATTATATCGAATTATGTATAATCTATCATATCTCATAACTGGTCCATATAATATTTTTCGTAAAAAATTTCTTTTGAATATAAGCAAATCGCTTTCGTTTTGTCGGTAAGGACCATTTTCCCAAACATAAGTAAAAGCATCTGGGTCTAATTATTTATACGTTGTCGTTAAAGTTGTTTGAAATCGAAGCAAAATTTTAATGTAATAAAATTGTTAGAATTACTTGAATTTTATTAAACCATTATTACTATAGCTATAGTTAGTTGTATGTATGTCTTACTTAAAAATTAAATTCAAACATAGAATTTAAATTTTTATAATATCAACACGACAATTTTACATTTATATTAGTTGAAATTCATCTTTCATATTTTTTTATTTATATAATTTTCAATTTCAATTATTGAAATTGTGTGGGATTTTTAATAATTCATTAATACTGAAATTTAATATAATAAAAATATAATACAAATGTACTTTTGATTTTTATCTTAAAGGAAATACTTAAATTAATTGAAAAATTTATAGTACATATGATGATACGAACATGCACTATTGCAATTTATAAATATATATTTAATGGGAAAAATATATAATCAAAATATTTGTGATGTTAAATAAAATTAAAATTTAATAAATTAAATTAAATTTATGACATTTACTCTGTACACAAGGCGATACAAACATAGCTCTTAGTCTATGATTATAGAAATATGAATTGAAATTTATTATAAAATTATATTTTCACCAGCAGTTGGAATTAAATTATTTATGAATTCTTTCATGCTTAACGCTTATTAATATATCCAGAAAATTATTCTTAAGGTTAATTTTCAATTATATAAAAAAAAATTATGAGAATTTTTCTAATATTTTTTTTCGTAAAAAAATTATTTTATTAAAACTCATTAAAAATAAATAAATTATAAGTATATTTCAATTTTCTAAAATTCTTATAAAGGAAACAAAGTGAAAATTAAATTAAAGTCGAAAATTATAAGCAGAAAAGCTTCTGGTATTATTTTGCTTAATAGAAAAATATTCGGAATTTATTTTGAAAATAATTTCTTAATTGAATCCAATTTAAATATTATAGTATATATATATGTTGAATTTATGTTCTTTCTGAAAGTATATATGTATGTACAAATCATGTAAAATATTTGTTCATTCAATATTTACCATCAGTATAACTTCAAAATTTTAGAGTTTCATTAATTGGATATATAAAAAATTTCACTTATATTTATTTTCAGCAATTATATTTCATTCATATTCTATTACTAAAATAATTTCTACAATCTGATATTTTTTTTAATTGAAATTACATTTAAAAATATTGTTTTTATTGATTTAATTATTTTTACATTTCCTGCCAATTATTCACATGAAAACGTTATACAAAATTTTGGTACTAAAATAATTTTTTTGTTGCTAGTTTAGTTTATGAATATTCCAATCTAAAATTTATATTTGAAGGTATACGAGTACAAAAAATAAAGTAAATCTGATATTTTAAAATTCACAATTTATAAAAAAAGATTATATTCTACATAAATTTTTCAATGAACTTTCAAAATTGTAACATTTGTGTCTCGTCTTTTTAGTTTTGAAAATTAAAAATATTGGGATATATTTGAACAGACATTTTTCTCTTTTTGGGTTGAAAAAGGTTGGAATTTATATTGACATTTATATATGTACATAATGTATATATATACGAATTTTAATCTTTGAAAGTAAATATTTAAATTTTGAATCATTCTTTTCTATCGTTCTATTAATTTCTTCATCATAATTTCAAAAATAACAGAAAACTTTGTACAATTATTTTATATTTTAATTGAGGACGACACGTACAAAAAATTATTTATAATTAAATATTACCTTCTAAATTTGATTACAAAAAAAAAAAATTAAAATTAAATTACAATTTCAAACAATTATATTAATTTTCAAAACAAATATCATAAATTATAATAAGTAAAAAATTTGTTATTTGTGCGTGTTATAATTTTCAAATTTAATTAATATTTATTATCAAAAAAGGTTATCCTTTTTCATAATATCGAAATTTACTTTTATGTTTGAAAAAATTTTAAGAAATTTAATTATTTTCATTAATTGTACAGACAAGGTCAAAAAATTTTTTTTAGGATTATTGACAACATAAAATGGGAATTTAGAAAATTACAGACTAATCATAATAAAATATTTATTAATATGGGCAGAACAATTCTATATGACATTATGGTTTGAATTTATCGTAATTTATACATAGTACATAGATCCCTTCTATACAAAAGGAAAGGACATAATATAAACTTCAAGGACTTGTTATTATTCAAATATTTTTTAATAATTTATTAACCATTTTATTTATTTTGAATTATACTTATTAATGATTTTTTAAATTAAATGTCTGTACATAAGGTCCTTGAATTTAATCTTAGCAATTTTCATTTTATTTTTGCCGGAATTTAGAAAATTTGTGTATTCAGAGAAATAAAATAACGTCTAAGTTTTCAAATTAGGGTTAACAATGTTTCTGTCCTTAATAGCATCAGCCGTCCAGTTTAGTGTAATATCATATTGATTGTTACAGTCTGATGAAACCTGTACTGCACTTATAGATTCGAACTGTCGATTCAATGAGATAGTCCGTGTTTCCATGTTTCCTACTGTGTATGGCTTGGAAAAGGCTGTAGCTTGGTGCATTATATAAAGTGAATCAAATGGAGATAGTCGATATAAGTTGATGCAAAAAAATTTTATGCATTTAAATATTAATTAATTGTGCTTATTTGCAAAATTTTATTGAAATAGCAAAATATTTATGGAATCAAATTTAACGAGCTAAAAAAATCCTATTTATACACAATTTTTTTTCCAATAATATCAAATTTTACTTAACGTTACTAATTAGAAGCGTGCTAAAAATTATAAATTCTTAAATATTTACTTCTCTACAATCTTTATTTAAATATCTACAACAAAACATCATCATCTGCCAATATGCCATTTTACTCCCTATACTAAATTTTCAAGCTATTATAGACTAGACTTTATTAATAATAAAATAATGATGATTCATTTAAAAACATTTTAATTCTTATAATATTTATAATAAGTAAATAAATCATTTTGTATAATAATTTCTTTCTTGCTTGTTTGAACACAAAAAAGAAGCACGAAAAAAACTACTATATAAAATTATTTAAATTCAGTTTTTAAAGTAAGACAAAAATGCGTGCTAAGAATATTTCTTTTACCATTTTTTCTCGCTCTTAAATTTATGACATTTTAAAGGTTTTTTATTTTTTCAAAATATCAAGAAGTTTGTTGACATTTTTCTTTTTTGTTATCACAAAAAAAAAAATTGTTTGTTAGGGTATGAGACTTGTTTTGTGCCTTTCCTAAATTCTAATTATATTCATGTCACGTTTTTAATACTGGCCACCAATGAGCCATTATGTAAAAATTATTATATGAATTTATATGTATATATAATATTATTCCTTTTTTTTTTAGTGAATGTATAAAAGGATATTATAATATATTCGTTATATTTAAATTTACATGCAAATATCCTTTTCATTTAAGCGATAACGACTTTAATAGGAAAAACGTTTATCATTTCATATAATATAAATTTTTGTTCGAATGACTTTTAAACATTTTGAATTTTCTAGGATATTTTTATCGTTTTAGAAGGAGGTTTTTTTTTATAAGAAAATATATATAGTAATTTGAAATAGTCAAAAAACATGAATACCATCGGGTGTAAATGTAAATTATATATACTTATGTTTGATTGAAATAAATCTAAATAAGTTTTGAATTTTTTACAAAGGATCAATGAAAAGGTTACACTTAAAAAAAATATATAAAATTTGAGTGTATATACTTATTAAAGTTGATTTCTGTCACGAAATTATTGATTTCCGTTTTTAACAATATTAGTTCTACATTTTAACCATTTGTCATTCAACTTTTGCAGTTTATTTTATGTTACCCAATTATTCGAGTATCACGGAATAATTCATCTCATTCCATGAAAAATTGTAATTTTTGAATAACCTATTAGTAACTGAACTGCTGGTAAGAAATATTTATAAAAATCAATGAAACTTAAAATAAATGGGGTATCAGTAGCTCCTACTAGTGGGTTAAGGCCATGACTGATGATAACTGAGATGTCTCAGGTTCGATTTCCGGCCAGGCCTAATTAAAATAGGAATAGGAAATCTACCTGAGGTGAGGTCTGGCAACCAGAGGTGAAAACCTTAACAAAGAGAGGTTAATCAAATATGATTGGTGATGAGCCTCTTTAAAAAAATTTATATAGTACAAATATTCAAAGAACAATTTAATTTATTGATTAATATTTTTCAAATCTTATTGATTGTATCAATCATTGAAATATAATGTATTAAGGTTGGTAATGGAATTTATATTGAATACATTGTTAAGGCCAGTTAATTATATAATTGATTAGTATATAAAGAAGAAGAAAAATTCTATGGTTATATCAGTTTGTTAAGTCTATATTTTTTGCAGTCTGTGATATTGATGAAATGAATGTAATCAAAAATTTAACAATAAATTAAAAATAATGTAAAAGAATGAAATAAATTGTAAGTAAAAAAATTTGAAAAAAAAAAATGTTGAAAAAACAGTCATAATAATTAAATATTAAAATTAAAATTAAAATATGAAAATAAGTTGAACGATCTAAATTGAAAGCTAAGAATTGAAGATAGTGGAAAGAACTGTCATTAAAATTAAATGATATAGAATTGAAAACAAAGTTAAAAGAATTATCATTATTTAAAGTACAAAAGAATTAAAAAACCCCACAATGACAAAGATTGACTTTATTTTTTTCTGAAATATTCAAAATCTTTAAATTCATAAAATTTTGACACATGAAAAATATAATTACACTAACAATAAATAATATAAAATTTAATTGATTTTTTTTTTATATCATCATTAAAAGAACCATAAATAAATTAAATTGTGATTCATCTAATAAAACCATATAAGAAGAAAATTGTTAAAAAAAAAATTATTTTAACAAAAATAGAAACATTGAAAAAAAATTGTCTACAACATATTTTTTATATAGTAAATATTTGCTTGTTTTCTTTTTCTGTTTCTAAACAATGTTGTTATGCTGATGATTATAAATGTTGAAAACTCATATAAAAACATGATTCATTAAATCTACCAAAATGTAGAACATAGCATTATTAACACAAATATTCAACATTTTCTCTTGCAAAACATAAATAATAATAATAAAAGAAATAACAATAACAACAAAAAAGCAAAACTAGAGTATATGCTCTCAACAGTTGATCCTCGGGCAATAAACTTAGAAAATAAAAATATTAATAATAATAAAAAATGCAGAGGAAGTTCATAAATAAACACACACAAAAAAAATAATAATATAGAAATAATTGTTCTTGTTTTTATGAAATGAAGATTCACGTATATCAATTTCCGATTCTACAATGATGGTATATGAAAAACAGCAAATCATCACATCATAATTTAATGCTGCCTTTCCTTAATTTTTTTAACAAAAAATTTGATTTAATAAATTGCTTCATCGCAACCAAAAATGATTAATTATTTGGTAACAAAATGTAATATTTAATTTCATTCGAAAATTTCTTTCATTTTCCTGATTATTTCAATTTAAAATTGAAGGATTTTTTTTTTACGGTTAATTGTTTATACCGAATCGTCCATGAATCATTATTATGTACATAAATAAACTAATTTTTTGACTTTCTTTCTTTGCATTAAAAATATTTTATTCATTTATATATTTATTTTTATTCAAATATTTTATTTATATTCTAAAATAATTTTTGCCTTCAATCAAATTTTAGTTTTGTAAATAATAATAAATTTTTGTATTTATGTACATAATATATTAAGTATATTTTCTTTTTTTGCTGAATTTGCTAAATTTTCTTTTTATCATTAAAATTATCTTGTGCTATTTTTGGTTTTAGTTCTTGTTCTTATTTTGTCAACATCAGCAAAACAAAAACCAATAAGATTTGAAAAATTTATAATGATTTTATTTTTATAATTGTATTCAAACCATTTTATATTAATTAAAATTTTCAAATTTAAGTTTTTAGGTTTCATAATTATTTTAATTTGGATAAACGCGCGATAGAGTATATTGTTCATAATTTTGTGTTAAATTTATTTTACAAAATTTGTGTGCCTAATTTTAATAGGCAAACATAATTGTATACCAAAAATAATTAAAATTTCTTAGTTTTACATAATAAAAGAACTTTTAGTTTTTTCACTGATTACGTTAGATGTGAGATAAAATTACTAGTAACTCTAGTAGGTTCGTTGTTTCGTGAACTTTGAATACAGAATTTGAAAGGATATAGTACATTTATAATACCATATATAAAACCTGGAGCAAAATGTATCGAAAATCTTAGACAAATATTCCTGGGCAATCAGTCATTATTTGCAATCGTCAAATGTTGCTCCTTAACTGATCTTGTCTTAGTGTGTTTTCGACAATTCACATAGTTTCTCTTTTTAAAATATCACCACAATGTAATTATATTGTAAATGTAGGAATTTCCCGAATTTTTCATCAATTATCAATTTTATTGCTACAATTTTTTCCAAATTTTTTCATTTGCGACAATATTATTTAGTTTGCAATTTTTTTTTTATACTAAAAAAACATTTCAAAGAATCATTATTTGATTTTAATTAAATAAACTAAATCCTTTAGGATATGAAAAAGAATCCTTTAGGATATGAAATTATTTACTTACTATGTAATAAAACTTATATATCTGAAATCCTTTTAGCTTTTAGAGATTGAAAAGTTAAATTTTTTTTATTGAAACGAATTGGGGGAAAATGAAGGTAAACAACCTAAAAAAACTAAACAGGTTGTCAATAAAAACGAGAAAACCACAATGTAAAAACATAATAAAATATGGCATAAAGAAATCAATAAAATTTAACATATAAATAATCATTTTTGTAAATATATATTTTTTACTCACGAGTATTATATATAAAAGTATTTAAGTAAATTCAAATATTATTACAATATTTATAGAAAATGGAAGGATAAAAGTATTTATAAAGTATATAATATAACAAACAAATTCCATGTTCAATGGCAAATGATGATGACAACAAAAAAAATTACTTTTGCTTGCGAGACAACAAAGTTTTTTAAATGTTTTATGTGTACAGGAAAAAAAAAATTGTTTACTTTTAACTTTCTTTTTAAGCTCTTTCAAAAAATGTTGTTGTTTTTAGCACATTTCCAACCAAATTGGAAGAAATGTGTATATTAGTTTCACTCTGTCTGTCCGTCTGTCCGTCTGTCCGTCTGTCCGTCTGTCCGTCCGTCCGTTTACACAAACTTCTACATCTATTAAGATAGAGTATTAAAATTTTGACCATAGATAGACAGTAATAAAATAATAGGTCCAGTAGAACAAAATTTTCTTCTATCTCTTTTCCCCTCTGAGTTATTCCCCCCCTAAGTTCGAAAATTGCCCATATTGAACATCTAATAACTTTTAAACCAATAAAAATTTTTGAGGTCTGTAAAAGCAATAAGATAGGAAAATCTTTTATCTTAATTGTGAAATTAACAAATTTTTTAAAATTTAATTCTTTGATGTATAAAAATACCGTTATCTTCATACAACTTTTTTTAGTTTTTTTAACACCCTGTATTTCCCAAACTGCTTATTATGGAAGGCTGAAATTTATTTACCAAAGAGATATCTAAAAAATAACTAGAGTCTCTGAAGAAATTGTATCCGTATCTCCCCACCCCTTTCCGTTGTGGCCCTTCGAAATTCAAAAAATTACATTTTTAATTTACTTGTATAATTATAACCGCGCAATATTTTTAAAAACAAATAATGAGAAAACTTTTGAGAATCATATTTCTTTAAAGTGCATTAATTAATAAATTATAATCATTTGCCTCACACTTATAATTAATCAAAATGCATAATCATATAAAATTTTGCAAAAAACGAATATTTTGCATATTTTTAGGAGCTATATAAATAGTATATTGGTTATTATTTCATATCACATTATATTCAATCAAAAGCAAAATTACAGAAAACTTAAATGATAAGTTTATATATATTTTGCTAGGATAATAACCTAGGAAGGAAAAAAAAATAATAAAATCGAACAGTGACACATTTTTTACCTATATTTACTATATCATTATCTTTCCTATGTATATAGTACATTGAAAATACTACTAAAAATAGGAATTCCCATTGTTTTAGAATAGCTCATAGTTCTACATGAGGCGATTTGGAGGAAATGTGCTTTTGACAAAACCGGGGTTTGTTTATCGTATTTTTTTGTATAATGTCGTCTAAAATACACTTAACACTTTACATTATTATAGAGTGTAATATATACCTGATCTCCTTTTACAATATTTCAACACCATTCAATTTAAACATAATTTTTTTTTTATGCTGCTCCTTATATGCAATTTTTTTAAATCTAGCACGAGTCATCCTTTTTGTCGTCTATAACTATATAACAACATAAATTGTAGGCGAGCATATAAAATGAACAAGTATGTAAAATGTAAATTTATATTGTTGTGTGTATAGGCGTTTTTTTTTTCTGTTGGAAAAATAAAAATGGGGTTTGTTCACAGTACTCGGAGCTCGGAGTCCTACCGTAAACGTATTATAATTGTCTTTGGTCTGGTCTGGTAATGATTATTTTGTGGAGAAGAGAAATGTGCTTCTTTCCTCTCAACATGTTACAAGTAGAATAACTTATAATAGTAGAATTTTGTTTGTCAAATTAATATCAGAATTAACTTAAAAATTTGTAATTTTTATATTTTACCATTCAAATGTCGAATATATTAAAGCAAAAAGTAATTAAAATATTGGTTTTTCACAATAACGCGTCTGCCAGTTCGTTCGATTAAATTTTCAAGTTCTATTAGTAGAAAGAATTGAAATTGTTGGAAAACGATTCTAATTAAAGCAGAACTTTGTTTTTAGGTTCATATAAATTGAATCGAAAATTTTGTGTAAAATTATAGGTAAGAAATAAATACATCTACCTTAATTAATGACAATTTAAAATTGTATATAATATAGTATCATCATTTGATCCTCTATCTTCTCTGTTATACCATGAGGAATGTCCTAAAATATAATATCTCCAACAAGAGCACATATCATATTATATCTAACAGATTGAAAATATACAAGAATTCACTGTAAAACATATTGGAAAAATCAACCAAATTGTACATTTAACTTATGGCAGAATGTAACAAATATGAAATTTCTTTAAATATAAAACATTACTGTGTGCAAGTAATGTTTACATACGTATATAACATTATAGTGGTTAACACTAACGTCTTAAAATTCAATTAAAGGTTACCACAGTTACAGTACCTGCCATGCCACCCACAGCGAACTAAACCCAAAATTGCATGAATATTCATTAAAATTTAAATATTGAAATTCTATTTAAAAATTATGCTTTGATTTTGATCACAGGCGCAGTATAGAAAATACACCCTAGATTAGAAATACACCTAGATATTTTTCAAAGTGTAGGATTGAAAATGATCAAAACTGAGTCTAAAAGCTATGATAAAACTTTTACTCTCTTCTAAATATTTTCCAATTTCACTTTTGTTTTAAAACTTTCGCCAGCAGATGACACAACGCCCAACTGACTTTAAAAAAAAATAATTACTTTTTGTTGTTAATAAATAATATTAAAAGCATATATCCAACTGTAATATGGCTTTAAGTTAAACGATATAAATTTTACTTTATACTGAATAAAAATGTCTCAAAACAGACAACAAAAAGAACGAACCGATATTATAATATAAACAGAAAAACTTTGCTCGGCTCATAGTGTATTCACCTCACAAAAGTTCCAGGCAAGCAACGTAAATATTATTAAAGGATGTGTGATAAAAAGAAGAAAGTGTTATAAAGTAATCACACCAATATTTTTTTAGGTGTGTGTTTTTTTTTATATCTGGGGCTTGGAAAACAGTTTTTTGTTTTTGTTTTATCAAAACTTCTTTTTTTTTTTTCATTTAAAAAAATCTCGTATATATGAAGATATAAATATGTAACTATAATGTGTTTAGAGATAATGTATGCGTTCAACTATATAAGGTAAAAAACATTATTGTTATTATTATTTGTATACCATAACAACACTTCATATTATTCTTATGATGCGAAAATTTTATTTTCAAAATGAATACAAAAAAAAAAAAAATTTTTAAATTATAAAAAAAAATCAAGAACTGTGCTTAAAAGACAAAAACATAAAAAAAATTATATAAGTGAAAAAAGAAATGGTATACAATAAAAATGAATAATAATAATTTATGAAGCATTAAAATTATTTACACACTTACCAACGAAGAATAATATTTAATATTACATAATACTGTTGTTAGTTATGATTTGGTGGCTATAGAACGTGATATTCTGCTGAAGAAAAATAAATAAAATATACTATCAACTATCATACTATCGTGAATAATAGGCAATAATTTCCAAGAATACGGACTCTTTTATTTACCAATTATAGTTATATAGAATTTTTCTTATAAGTATTGCATTATCTTTTTTATGTCATAAATTTTGACTTACCAAATTCTAAGTCCGTATAAAATTCATTTATATTGTTAATCAAATATTGGACAGATTCATGTTGTATGTATACCACTACTAATCGAATGATTTTTTCAATTTATGTCAATTCTATCTGGGTTCAAACTATATAGCCAATTATTTAGTAGAGTATCTACATTACCAAATAACAATTTGAATAATGAAAATTCATTTCTAATTAGATATAAATTTAAAATTATATCATATAATTTCTTTACTTAAGTATTATACAATTATGAGATTTTACAATATTTTTTGGTTCGAATAAATTTGAAATTGGTAATTGAAATCATTGTAAATATACATAGTCAAATAATATATAAATAAAATAAATATCAACTAAAGTAAAATTACTATAATAATTTGAAAATTCCTTTGACTATATAAATATGGACTGCTAATTTAATGGAAATGTCCTAATAGTATTTAGCTAATAAAACAATTAAGTTTTTAGTATTACATGTGTCGCACTCTTTGACTGCCGATAAAGGAACTAACACCAAAAATTAATACCAAAATTTAGTACTTTTATATGGCTGCTCATGTCCTGTGAGCCACCTTAATTTGGCTCACAAAATTGTTTTTTATCCAGACAGCGAAGAAAATTTGATTCAATTAGCAGTCCATATTATATGGTGAGAAAAATCAACTCATTTTTCAAATAAAATTGATTTTACAATGAAATATCTATAAATAATTTAAATTTTTTATATATTTTAATACTAAAATGATTTCATAAAGAACAGGGTATGCAGAAAAACTCAATTAAAAATATTTAAATTAACACAAAAAAAGTCCCAGACTTTATTCTGTATAAATTTTCGCAAAATTTCTTTCTATCCAAATAAAGATCTGTTTATTTTACCTTGTTTATAAATAAAAAGTAAATATTTATTTTTGATATAATCTTAAATCCCTTCTTTTTTTGTGTATTGCAAATTCTATAAATTGAAAGATAGACAAAAAATTTAGTTCAGAAATTATAATTGGAGTCTTCTTTATTTTTGTTTGAACAGAAAATTTTTGATATTAAACTGACCAAAGAGTCAATTTAAAATTTTTATTTATATTTTTTTGTTCTTGTTGTTAAAAGGTCATAAAGTGAAAATTTAAATCCTAAATTGAAAAGATTATATACACACATTAATTGTATACATTTTATACAACTTAATTTCTATTTTCTAAATAAGAATATTTTAATATCCTTGAAGGATTACAATTATTGTTATGTTGTTATTATTGGATTTTAAATGAAATTTATTTCAATTTAAGAAAATAATATATTGTCCTTATATAGACAAAGAGACTAGATATTTTTCAAGGATATATGTTAGATTATAATGTGATTTAAAATGTTTAAAAATAAATTATATTTTATCAGAAAATTTTTTTTCTTAAATATTTTAAAAAAACAGGGTGAAATTTGAAGATTTTCTGTTAGGGAGTATTTAAAATAACTTTTTTCTGGCCAGTTCCTAAGAACATTTATACATCTATTTGTATTTAATTTAATCATTGCTAAATTTTATAAAAATTTATATAATATTCGTGACTGTAATATCATTAATATTCAATTCAATTTATTTATTTCTGTTTTAATATCTACATTGAGTTGTACTTAATATAATTTACAGAGTTTAGGCTTAATTTAGCCTTTACTGACTGTGATATTAATATAATATATTAAATAAAATGAAATACAGAATCAACTTATAATAATTATGTTGAGGAAAATTTGAAAAACCTCATTTAATTTTTGCTTAAAACTAGATAAAAACTTAATAATATTTAAACTTAAAATACTACTTAAGAATATCATTAATATTAAATTTAAATAATTAACTAAAATTTAGTATATATAATTATTGTCAATTTATGCTAATAATTTAAAAATTTAAATAAATTTATCGTATTGACCAATTTTGTTGATGAATTTTAGTGTAATTATTTATTTTAAAATTAGCATAGTTTTAGGGGTTGGTTGGTTTGAAATGGTGGCGGATATATTTCCAGGAAATGCTCGTCCTCTTACACCCCCAGTGGCGGATGCAAATATAAATATACTCATGGATCATTCCCGCTCCCCTCATAAAAAAAAAATCATCCTTCAACCAACTATAAGTAAACAGACCTGAAGAAAGTTGACATATCAACCGAAGAAAGTAGGTATATCGACTTTCTTCAGATCTGGTTACTTAACTTATTACACCATTTCATTTCCAAAAACTTACGCCAGAAAATGATCATCTGTAATATTTTAACCTTTGCTCCAGTATATTAATTAATTTATTTCGAAAAACTTTTGGATATTATAAATCTTCCCAAATGATATCATAAAATTTTATATTACACCCTGTAAAATATTAATATCTTTTTTGAAATACTTTCTGCTGTTTCTTAAATTTTTTTACAAGAAAGCTTTTTTTTTTCTTGTTAAATGAAACTTCCTTTTTTTTTTGCATTTTCGAACTACAAAATTTTTGATATTTTACAAGATGTTTTTTCTTTTCCATACCAAAAAGAGAAAGAAGAAGAAAGTATAATAAAATCTCATTTCTCTATTTTGTTGCTGATACATCTTCATTTCATTTTGACTAAAGTCTATAAAAATGCTCTTATATCCTTGTATAAAATTTTATGCTTTAACATGGATTTTTTTTCTCTTTCTTTCTTTTTTTTTGTATGATAAAATTATTTTATTTTCTGTTGCTCGTTTTTTTTATTGTTTTTGTCAAAAAATATGTACATGAAATTTTCATTTTCAATGGTGTCGTTCTGGAGATTTAAGCTTTTATATACCAACTACCAACAATAAATTCATTATAGTTTTCTTGGTTTCTCCATAGTATCATAGAGCTTATATGTCTAGTCTACATAGGAATATAACTTTGAACTAAATAATAAACTAATGAAAAGTTTCAACTTTTTGTGTGAATAATTTTTTGTATATTATAATTTATTATTTGTTGGTGGTTTATGGACAAGGGAAAAAGGCTGATCATATATCAGGGAGATCAGGGAGAAATTTTTTATAATAAAGCAGCATTTTGTATAGTATGTAAAAAAAAGGGGTGTGGAATTTTCAATTTTTATATATGAAAATATAATAGCTACTTTAGTTATAAACGCCTAGTCGGCGCCTTTATATTTGATAACATTTTTCCCATATACAATTATTAAATTTTACTTAATTATATATCTATATATATAGTTTTTCTTCTTCTGGTATTTATTATATTAAATAGTTTAGCACGATATCCATAAAATAATATTAAAGTAAAGTAGTTTTCTTATTTATTAAATATATAATTTAAATTTAAGTAGGTTTTTAGTTATGCTAGAATAATAAGAAGATACTTTATAAATTATCCAGATTAATAATCAAAAAGAAAGTAAAAATTGTAAGTTAAATTAACTAGACTATAATATTGTATAAATTTTGATTATTAATCTAGAAAAATAAAATGCTGCTGAACTAATTAAATATCTTGGTAAAATAACAAGAAATTAAAATGATATTTACAAAGAAAAAATCTTAACTTCAAAACTATAAAAATTGAAAATCTCACCTATAAAATTATAAAATAACTTTCAATATAAAATTTATTTATTACAATTTTTTTTTAAATCTTCTATTCTAATATCAATCAATCATTTTTTCCATACTCTTCCTAAATTCAAGTTTGTTCAGCAAAATTTGCTATTTCCCTGAAAATTTATTTAACAAAAATTATGTTTCACAAGATTTTATAGATCCTTTTAGTCAGTTTGTGTATGGTTATAGATGAATAAATACCAAAAAGTTTCTCTAAAAATAGAAAATCGATACAAAAAAGGACTAAAATGATATATGGATTTAAATAAGAGTTAAAAAATTCTTTGTGATATTGTAGACTTTTATATAGGTTATAATTTATAATCGAAAAAGTATCACAAAAAGAAATATAACAAATCTTTAACAAAATTTATTTAACAATATATTTTGATATTTCATCATTTTTTTTTAATAATAAAAATTCATATTATTATTGACCAACTTACCATAAATTATGAAATAAAAATTATATTATAAAAATGTAAAAAATTATTGTTATACTAAAATATATAAAAGAAATTTGTAATATAAATGAGAAAAGTTCATTTTATAGAAACTATATAGCATTATTATATTTTTCATTGTATAACTAATATAAATTATCGCTTGTTGAGCAAAGGGGACGAATTTTCTATAAATATTATATTTTCATAAATAAAATATTATATATTTTTAATATAAATTAAAAGTTAAATTGAATTTTTGTGATACGTGACTATAAAAAATAAACATTTCATAAAAAAAAAATGTTTTATTATTGCATACCTTAATGAGCATAAATTAATTTGAATACCTATGGGAGTTGATGTAATTAAATTAATTTAAATGTCAACTTTTAGGAGGTAAAAATTTTTTGTTACGTATACTATTATAGTGTTTTAGGGAAAATTGTTTATTTAATTTGAATAATTGTTGCGGAAGCTATAATAAAATAATCGATTTACAGGTACTATATTATCAGCGTTCACGGCTAGAATTAATGTAAATCTAATAAGCTCTTACCGCTAGATTTAATATACGAGTATAACTTTTGAAATTGATTTATTGTAAAATTGTACTGCAAACAAACCCCAATTGTTGTGACTACATTTCTGCGTGTATACCTTTATTTATATACAAAAGAAATTCAGAAAGAAAAGAACTATTGTATATATACAAATAAATGTGTTAAATTCCATTCATCTTACAAAATGTCTTATTTCAAGGATATATAGCCACTATACATGTGCACAGATAAGAAAATATTCTCATAATGTAATAATAAAAAGAAAGAAGGGAAAAAAATATCCTTCCAAATCCTTAATGTTTT
The DNA here is from genome assembly GCA_949752835.1 of Empis stercorea. Taxonomy (NCBI): domain Eukaryota; kingdom Metazoa; phylum Arthropoda; class Insecta; order Diptera; family Empididae; genus Empis; species Empis stercorea. Next base: position 6,764,661 of record OX457085.1, read on the forward strand.
TTTTTTTTGTGTATATGTGGGAAGAAACCCAAGTACATACTTTAAAGAGTCTTCGTCGGTTTCTAAGAAGGCAAAAAGTAGAAACTTATCTTTCAATTTTACCAACAAACAAAAATTTAAAGAAAATATTCTGCACAAAAATTCTTAAAATTCTTTAGGGCACGTTTGAACCTTCTTACACACATATACAAATGAAAAGTTTCCTTCGTTTATACATTCGCCTTTCTTTAGCACACCAGGACTACCTAAAAAAAGCACAAATGTGAAATTGTTTCGCGTACTCGTACATAACATATACAACAACAAAATTATATGTGTACAAGAAATGAAAGTGAAATTTCCAAATAAAAATACACAAAAAAAAAAAAAAATAATTGGATGGCTAGCAGAATTATTTTTGTATGTGTCAGCCAAAAGAGATGTTTATAAAGTCAGAGCTATAGGAGGAAAGAAAAAAAAAGGACTAGTAGAGAGAAAACAATAATTTTTTATAATACATTTATAAATAAATAAATAAAAAGAAAGAAAATATAATAATAAAAAATAGAAAAAGGAAAAGGAAACATACATAAAAAACCATTAATTTTTATAAATACATAAAAATAAAGTGAGAAGTTTCAAAGAATTTTCTTGTTATACGGTATATCCCTTTTTTTTCCTTTGCCTTTAAGACAATAGAAATATATATAAAAATATAAATCGATAACACGTGACTTTAGAAACTGGAACGTTTTCATTTTTTCTATAGTTGGATTTATGGCAAATTTTGAAATAATACTTTAGAGATATAATGTAAATTAATTTAAGGACTTTAAATTAAAGCTAAATTTGCATAGTTTTAAGAATTCCTAAAAAAAATCCAATCACTATTTTCCTTAATATATAAATAATAAGAAAAACAATTTATTGCCTACTTTTAGGTGTCACAAAATTATTAAATTATTATGTATACTTATATCCAATTATTATCATAGAAATTTCATAATTTTTTGACAGTTTTAAATAAATAAATTTATTAATTTACATATTTTTAGGTGCTAACAGTTTACGAAAAAGTTTAAATTATCTATATTTAAAAATATATTATTATAATCTTGAATAATTTAAATTTTCCGATTAAATTTTACAATCCCAAAAAAAGTTTTTTGTGTTTATTTAATTTCCTATAAAAAAAAATAAAGTTATAATAAATTTGTTGGTAAATCCCAAAGCTCTTGTAATTTAAAGTTTTTTTTTATATTATTATGTATGTATATATTTGATAATATAATCTTAACCAATATCCTTTGGATATCCTTTTGAAAATCACTTTTCATAAATATTTAATAACTTTATAATCAGTTTTTTTTTTTACCATATTTTATATACCTTTTTCTTTAGGTAAATTCAAACGGAAGTCAATTTTTTGTTCTATTTAGAAATTTTTAAGTTAAAAAAGAAATTTTGTTCAATAATATATATCGATCCATTTAGATGACTAGGATTTTCTTTCCTTTCTTATATTCATCGAAACAAAACATATAGAATTTTGGTTTTGCGTGTATATTTGTTAAAATATGGGAATAGAATTTTTTTTTCGGTTATGCGTGTAGAAATATTATTTTGGATAAATTTATATTTTTCTTTTTTATGTATATAATATAATAAAAATTTATTTGTGTGGAAATGAACAAGGATATAAGATGAGATTATCAAGAAAAAAAAGGATAATTACAGCTTTAAATTTGAATTTAAAGGGAATTGTTTTTTTAGGTATGTTTTCTTTTACTTACATAACTTTCTTAGAATCATCTAGAGCTAATGCCCTAATAACCTATAGTTATTTAAAGTTTGACAAAGAGCTATTGTAACACCCAAGAAGGTTAACTACCTTTTAAACTGTCATCTCAAATTGAAATAAATTATATAAATATAAAATTTAATCTTTAATACCTTAATTATTTAACATTTCCTAAAAGTATGCAATATTACAAGTATTCCTTAAAATATGTAATTTAAATTTAAATATCTTACCAATATCATATTTTGTGAAATTAAAAATTAATTTTCTCATTTAAATATTTGCTTAAATTATAATTTTTTCTATTAATTTCTTAGAAAAATTGTTTAAATTATTATATACATATTTCTGATTCACCCCTAGATTTGCATTAAATTTTTACATTCATACCAAAATATATTTTCTTTTTGTTTCCTTGTCAGTATTTTTTTTTTAAATAAATAAATAATTTTGCCTTTAAAATAAATTTGTATTATACTTTTAAAAGCTTTTGCCAATGAATTTTTAGCCAATAAAATCAAAAAAAAATTATGGTTAGAAAATTTATAAATTTCGTTTTTTCTAAGAACTTCTTTTTTTTTTTAAATAATCCAAGGAAACCTATATAATAAATATATAATATACCCATTTAAGGATATTATTTCCTGGATAAATACTCTTTTTTATTTAATATGTTTCCATAGCAAATTTTCTTATATAAAAATAATTTATTTTAATTTAATTTTAAAAAATTACACATTATTTAAAAAGTAATAATTTCAATAAAATTTACTTTTGTAATTTAAAATTTATTAAATTTTATGTTTAATCATTGAGACAATTGAGAATTGTGTCTATGGTTTAATATAAAAATATTTAAGGACATTTTTTTATTACCATATTTTTTTAGACTATTATCCGCAAAATCGTGCTACAGTTAAATATATTTTAAATTAATTTACATAAAACATAAATACATATATAAATTTTTCAATTTATTTATTAAAAAATATTTTTTATAAAATATTTTAAAATAAAATTACATTTTTCTTTTTATAAAAACTAAATGTACACCTCTATGTAAATTTCAAAACCCCAGCTTTTATATTTTTTAGCAAAAAAAAAAATCATTCATCATGTCCGACCTTAACGTTGTTATTGTGGGTTTGGTTTCTATATTTATAATAAAAATAAATAAAAGGGTTTTACACTAGAACAAACTCCCCCATATACTAAAAAATAAAAATTATATTAAAAACATGTAATAAAAAAAAATCAGGATATATTCTTCTTTAGATGTAAAAATATAATATTGATGATTGTAACATAAAATGGGAGTGGTAATTGTGGTGTAAAAGAGTAAATTTATATAAGTATATAAAAACCGACAGATTTTTTTTCATTCGGAATATTTTTGAATTAAATTAATTGTAATTTTAAAATTTCCTATTAAATTTAAATTCAATTACTTATTTAAAATTCAATTACTTATTTATTTATTTTTAAATTATAATAATTTTATGAAAAACCTCTTCGTTTTTATTGTAAAATAAAATAATTTGCATATTTTAAGGAGTATTGCTACTTTTGTATATTTTTTGGTGCATTATTAAATAAAATGCGAATAATGTAAGGCAGAGTAGGGGTAATAAGTAGAGTAAAATTCTAATAATTCTCCATTGAATATTCTTGAAAAATTATCCTCCTTTTTATCCTTTATTATCCTTTACATTTTGTTCGAATCGAATCATTGATTTGTCGCAGTTTCCTTTGCTGTCCTTTAATTTTCTGTAGATAAAAATAATATTTTATTTTACAACTATAAACAACAAATTTGAATTTTTAAAGTTTAAAATTTTATAAAATTTTTACAAAGAATAATAATAATTAAAGCCATAAAATCTTTTAAATTTGAAATTTCAATAATCAAATTGAAAATCCAAAAAAAAAATACGAAAAAGGAAGTTTTTAGATAGTAAATTTTCTCCTTTAAAAACCCAATTGGAATGAAAATTTTTTGGAAAACAGAAATAGAAATTCTGAAGAATATTATTTGATGATTAATGTTTGTAATTGTCGAATGCCAAAACATAATTTATATAATTTGAAAATTATTCAACCTTAAAAAAAAAATTTAATTGATAATGTAAAAAATATATTTTTTATTTGAGGAAAAAGTAAAAGTTTTAAGGCAATTAATTGAAAATTAATTTTAATTGTGTTTCAGCACAAATTTGTTGTATTTGGTATATGGTATTAACTTAACCACAAAAAAAAAAGAAGAAAAATTGAAAAACTCTCCAAAAATAAAAATGGTAAAAAATATTTTAATTGATTTTTATATTTTGGTATTTGAAATATAATAATAATTAATAGCATCTTATCGAAGGGAAAAAAAGAATGATTGAGAAGATTTAATTACTTTTCGATCAACTTGAGTTTAGCAATAAATATTATTAGAATTATTTGAAATTTTATAAGTTTAATTTATAACGAGGTACGTGAATGTGTCAAGAATTGATATTATATCTTCAAATTTAAGAAAATTTATTACGCAAAGTGAACAAACAAAAAAAGGAATATACGAAATTCTCGGAAAAACTAGATGGAGATGAAAAAACATTGAGACAATATAGCCAACATTGAAATATTATCAAAGGATCTATAAAAAATTAAGTAATAACAAAAATTTTTAATAACAAAAAGATTGATTATTTAAATTGTCCCTTTTTTGTGGACAAACATAAATTTCAAGATGCTTAAGGATTATTACAAAAATTAAACTAATTTTAATGGAAGAAATTTTAAATTTTTATTCCTTGGAGTATCATCAAAAAATAATTCGAAATGTAAAATTATGAGTTTCGAATTACCGAACAGATAGATGAATTTCAATTTTTCACTTCTCATTTTCATTTCCTAAAATGGGAAACAAAATCACAAAAATTTACTTCTATATAATAATTTCTTCAATTTAAAATTTTCTTGTGTATTTTCTTTTCAATTTTATTTCTGCTTAATTTATCAAAAGTTTTTTCATTTCCTCTTTGTTTTTGTGAGGGTGGTAAATGAAAAATGAATGAAAGAAAATCATTATTACTTCAACCTATCATTTTCAATTATAAATTTAATATTTTTTTTAATTAAAAATCACATTTTTAACAAACTATGTACATACATATATACTATATAACCCAGAAAACCCAAAAATTCCACCCCAACATTAAATCAAAATAACATTTAACAAAAATTGTACAAAAACTGCCTCAAAAATAAATTGTAAATGGTTGAAAAAAGAAAACGAAATATGAATTTTTTCTCCATTTAACTTGGTTTTTTTTTAAACAATTTAGATCAAGGTATATTTTTATATTGTATGTAAAAATATGTTTTTAGCATTCCTTATTATTATTTCATTTCCAAATTATTGGGAAACCCTTAAAATAGAAAACTTTTTTTTTTCAACCAAAAAAAAAACCTTTTACCCTATGGAATTTTATATTATGAGTCTATGCACCATAATCCTCAATTTTTAACCAATTTAAAAAAAAATGTTATACATATTTTTACCATTTAAAATAGTAGAGTTTATAGTCTATGGGTCTCTATGCAATCCTCTTCAATGGCAAAATATGCTTTTATATACCATTTTCTAACTATCTAGTGTGAAAAAATGTAATAACATTTGTAAATTACAGAGAAGCTTGTATCGAAAAGGGATGAAAATCGCCTGTTTAGATATACATATATATGTACATATTATTTAGTTGTATATAGCTATAAGTACATATGAATTTGTATAGTTAAAAGTTTATGTGCTGAAATTGATATAATATCTTAAGTATAGTTTTGCTAGAATTTAGATAATCGGAATTTTTTAGGTAACATACTTAAATTACATACTCAGATTTTAAATGGAAATATAAGAGGGAAATTTTATTTTATAATACCTATCTTCTTCTTTTTTTTGGGAAAATGAAAATAATGGAGTTTTGTTTCAGAATTATTTAGTACGTAATTTTGTAGTTTTACGTTGAATTTAAACCATTTGGGACAAATTAATTTTTCGGCTAGGATAGTATGGTATACATTTACGTCTTCATATTTTGCTATTTTTATACTACGTTTTTCTTTAGTTCGGTTATATATATTTCGGGGTCTCTAAAGTTTTCGTTGATCGAAGATAAAATCATAATTTTATAGTTTAGTAAATGAATTATAATCATATTAACATGCAATTTACATATATCTATCAATGAATTTTTCGACTTAATTTATTTGTAGTAGAATATACGTAGAATATACGAGCCTTGACGATAGATTCTTCGAAAACTACTTTTTTTGTTAAACCAAATTTATCATTAATGAATCAATAATAGGTACATAAATATTTTTACATATGAAATTCCCAAAAATTTAATTTGCAAATTGAGTTTACACCACAAATTTTTAAGTGTGCCTTAATTAATATTTATTATATTTCCATTATCCAAGTTTTCTTAGAAATATCCTTTACATAATAATTAAATTATTACTAGATAGCAATTTAAATTACTAAATTGCCATCTAGTAATAATTATACAGAAATGTTGTTTCCTAGAAAAACCTTTTTGTTTTTTGCGGATATAAATTTAATTTTAAATCTAAATAAATTAAAGTAACATAAAAAAATCCCCAATTCCAAAATAAAATCAATTTTTATTTTTATTAGCTTTAAAATTATTCTTTTTTGCTTAATTATCTTAATTACCTCCATTAAAATAAAAGTTATTTCCATTAATAATTAAAAAAAAGAAAAGAACTTACAACTTTCAGATGATTTTAAATTAAATTTGAAAAAGTAATCAAGTAAATTGAGCTAAAAAAAAATTAATATTGTCTTTTGGGAAGGGTTAAAAAACCAAAAGAAAACTTCTTTTTTTTCATATATATATTTTAGATAATTAAAATTAATGTGTTTCCTTTTATAATTATAGTTCATTCACTATAAAATTACTCTCCTTTAATCCTCCGTATAGACAAGAAATTTTTGTCTTTTTGTATTAAAATATTTTAAAATATAAAATTATTGATTTTTTGATTTTCATTTTATCTAAGTGAAAATTGTAACCATTAACCATAAATCCTTTTAATATAAATCTCAGTTAAATAAAATGGAAAAAAAAACCTCAAATATTACTCCTTCAAATAATTTTATTAGCTTTCCTTATAAAAAATATATATTTTAGTAATTTAAAACCCGTCTGTGTCGTCATTTTTTTCTGTTTTTTTTTTATATGATAAAACCAAAAGAATGTTAACTCTCGACTAACCTCATTTTAGGATATTAAATTGTAAAGCATATTTAATTAAGAATTTCTTCCCTAATGGTAAAAAAAAACAACCAACAACGAATGAAGAGATATATGAACTTCTTTTCACATTTTTGTATTACTTATTTGTGGTAAAAAAATAAAAATGAGAATTTGTACAATTACATAAATATAATGACGAGTTTTATTTTGTAATTATTATTAAAAATTTATGAAAAAAAAATAAATATAACATGTCCTTAATAAAAAAAACGTATAAGAGTTTTCCCCCGTTGTGCTTTGTCATTTAATATATCATTATTAAAAAAAAAAAATGATATAATATGTAAATGTGGAAAAGAAGAGGGCTTATTTATTTATATACAATTACAATTATTTATGTAATAACATAAAAGTAGAAGGGAGAAAGTCAAATCATCATTACAATCACCTATAGGTGTATTGTATTATTGCTGATTGTGTAGAGTTAAATGGGGTGCCATTTTTTATTAAAGTAAATTTAGATATTGTTGAAATTTCTACCATTAAATGTTTACTACCAGCAGGTCCGTTCGAAAATTACCATTGAGTTTCGATTTAATATAAATTACGTTTAATACAGAATCCAGCAGCATCTATTGCCAGCCTATAATTTTTATATAAAAGTGAATTCACTTCACTTAAATAATACTTGAAATTTTGAGTTGTGTAAAAAATCAATTAAAGTATACTATACTAATCTAGAATTTATTCACTATGAACTATGACTTCTTAGCTTCTAACATATTTTCAAATTTTCTACACTCTAATCACATTATAAAATTTCGTTACTTAAATTATAATTTAAGATATAACAATCCTTAAACCAGATAAATATTGTTTAATTATGCTTTTTAATAAATTTTAAAGTTTTAATTATCCAATTTTAGCATGATGTAAAAATTAATTAAATTTATAATGATGAGTAAATGTAACGAATATAACCTTTTTCTCAAAAATAAATAAATATTATTCTTCTTTTATTGCTTCATTTCGAGAGAAATTTAAATTAAAATAATTATTATTTATACATATGTACATATATCGTCTCAATCCTATCAAATGGTAAATAAGTACATTTATTTATAAAAGCATATTATTATAGACGACCTTAAACAGTGATGCGTATTAAACCTTTTACCTTTTTTACTTTAATTTATTTTAATGTCTGTAAAATAACTAAAAGTCTGCCTAAAATAATTTCCTTTAATATAAACACAATTGCGCTCTCGTATATGTTTTTATCCAATAAAATTTGTTAATATTATAATAATTTATCCTTTTTCATGTCTCGTCACCTCTTTTTAGTTCCCGAAAAATCCTTAAAATAAGCTTAATTAAAAATTACTTTTATAATAATGTCTACAAGATTTTTGGTTTTTAGAATAATTTCTCACACTTTATATCCGCCGCCATACTCGTAATTTGAAATTGTGCCCTCCTTTCGAATAATAATTGCGTGTACCTAATCATTTTAAAGATTATTAAGGGAATTATCAAAAAAGATGTCTGGCAGGAATAATATCAAATTACATTTATATATTGTTATTCAAAAATTTAATAATTACGGAAATATTATCCATTAATATTTTGCTGAAAATATCCAAAAATCACTAAAATCCTTTTAGTAAAACAATAGAAATTTCCGTAAAATATAAAATTCTATATTCATTAGAAACCATTTTGTAAGTTTAAAATTACAATTAGAAATCAATAACAAAATTTTCAATTCAATTTTATAATTTTGACTATTTTGAATTCAATTCTGTGCTAACATTTTTTAAAATATTTTCAGTATTTTTCAAATCGATAAAATGAAAAAAAAAATTTCATAAATTTATATATCATTCCCCAATAATTTAGTACTCGTATACTAAAATTTGTAGCCCGTATATTTTCTCTACTAACGTAATACTATACCAGACACGCCAAGTTTTATAAAACTCATATTTCAAGAATAACCCATATAATTTTTTTTTCCATCCTTTTGCTATTTTTCCTGCTGCAAAAAGAAGTCATATAGAAACAAAATAAAACTAAATATATATATATATATCCTATATATTATATATATATCCTCTCTAGATAATTTTAATTCCTTGAAAATTTTATATACATAGCTACGAGTAAGTAGCTAATGTATAGAAAAACATGAAATTCCCATTTGTAACAGATAATTATCATATCATCAGCAATATAACTAAAAATTGTATATATATTACGAATGTATTGTATACCACCACAAAGTGTATAGTAGAGAAAATAATTTTCCATCAAAAGTTTTTCCTATTATAGTGCCATGACTAGTAGTGTCTAGAATTATTATTTTTTTAAATTAGAACAATTTTCTTATTTAAATTATAAATTCTAGAGTCAAAGTCAATTTCTGTACTATATTATATTTTTTGCATTTATAAATTAATTTAATTGTGATGAGAAATATTTTTTTGTTCATTCCAAAAATTTAAACATAAAGGAAATTTTTATAATTTATTTTTTTTCAAAAATAAAGAAAACCAGCATCAATTTACTTTTAGACAGTTCTACATTTTTTTTAAAAAAGGAAATATGGTATGGGGACATCGTCTTCATCATCATCCCAGGCAAAATATATTAGTTTAATTTTATATAATTTTTTTTTGTTTCCTTCTGTCGTTAATTAATTTAGCGGAATGAAATAGAAATTTCTATACAAAAAATATTTGTCTACAATCTCAACAATTAAATATGCTTCAATATATAAAAAAAAAATTACTGACTGGTATGAATGAATAAAATAAGTTAAGTGCATTTTCAAATTTAATTTATAAAAACGTTTTAAATTTTATCTTTTGTAATGCCTTATTAAATATTATCCTATTAAAATATTATAATGTCTGTATAGTAATTTTCTGCTAGGATTTATCCGTACATATATACTATTATTAAGAATGACCGTCGTTGTCGTTGATGTGTTCTCTTCATTTATAATAGAACGTATAAATATTTAAATCTTTTTAATGCGCTTCTATATAACACAACTTTTTAGGCTATAAAAAATATTTGATTAATATTTCTTTCATTTTTCAACTTTATTATATAATCTCTAAATCTTAGTATATAATCATTTTTTTTTATTCATTCTTTAGAGATTTGTTAGGGCGAACATTTCCTTATGATAACTATTTTATCCTTTTGCCAAATAATGTAAATTTTTGTGAAATTGTCATAAAGTCAATTTTTGTCAATTGTCGGAATGTTGAAGTAATTTAGGGATAAATTGTGATGTTACATAAGGACATGACATGAGACTGTTATTTAATTTAAATTTTCAATATACATATGACTTAGTTTTCATTTATTCATATGTAGACCATGACATAATGCGTGTGGCATGACATAAAATCATTATATCCATAGGTGTCATCACATAAAATAATCACTTCATCTAAATTTTTAATTGATATAAATTTACATGATTTTATGCCAATCACTTTCAATGTAATATATATTGACCCAGAAAAAGCATAGATTTATTTAAACGATTTTCCGGAAATAGGTTCAAACCTTGATTGCTCATTCAGTGAATTTTATTTGTTTCAAACATTCAAAGTAAATGGAATATACTATTGAACTGTTGCCACTAAAAGAAGCTCCTTAAAATGTGGAACTATTTCATATTCGACTTCAGCATATTTTCTCATAACACCTTAACAGCCTAGAAACATAATCCCATAAAATTTCCTTCAACTTATATTATTTTTAACTAAAATCCTCCGACAATATTTTCTGAAAATGAAAAACGAAAAAAATACACAAGTGAATGAAGTTATTTATCTAGATAAGAATTATAACGTCTGTGTTGTTGTCTGGTGATGAATGTATTTTAAAGGATTTAATAGTGAAAAAAAAATATCACAAGACTAAAATCGTGTTAAAAATAAAATAAAAAATATATTAATGGAAAAAAAAAGTTTTATTTATTTGAATTTGTAAAATAAAAAATTTAAATTTTCTAGATTTTTTTTTTTTTTTGCATTTTAACAAATTGAATTTTTTATCATTCAAATATAAATTTTAAATATTTCTTCACGATTGATTGAAAATATAAAAATATATTTAATATTTATTTATTAAAATAATTTTAAATTTCCATTCCATTTTCTACATAAAATTTTCGTCGTATTTAACTTATTTAATTTTATTATAAAATAATGTAAATTTTAGTTTTTCATTTTGGATTTAAATTTTTAACTAATCTCATTTGGGATTTAAATTGGATTATTCCATTTCATTTAATTGTTTTCTATTATTGTAATGGAATATGTTTTACAGATTCAGGTAGAAATTTTACATTAGAGAATCACTGCGGAATGGAAAATATAATGTACCACTATTAAATATTTTTACTATTATATTTCAAATTGTGCTACTATGTTACACCAAAATTCTTTTAAATATTTGTAAAAAAAACCTTAAAATTTTAATCAATTTTACAATTACTATAATGGAAAACATAAAATTCTATTAATATTAACGTGAAATTATTGTGCATTACCATTGTAGGGTAAGATTTAAATATTAATGCTCTTCTAATGGTGACTAAAAAGTTTTCGATTGTGGTCTTAATGAAATTTGAAAATTTAATCCGCAATATGGGACACATATTTTTTGGATATTAGATTAGATTACGAAGGGTGTGTTGTGTGGTGATCTTTGAGTATCACGTATCACGAGTGGACTCGATGAATGTCTGGGTCAAACACTAAGTACACATTTGTCTATCTATACTCTAAGGAAGCTAAGGATACCGAGATAAGTTACCGATCAAGCGTTGACCAGTAAAGAGTCTAATAAGTTTCCCACATAGTGTACAGTCAAAATCAGTACTGTGTGTGATGCACAATAACCAAACCCGTGGTAAGCATCGTTATATTACGTCTAATTCGTAAGTATAAATTAAAATAATCTTACATGAGTTTTTCCACAAATAAAATTATTTTAAAAATATCGTCAAATATAAACTCTGAAATTGAATTTACTTTTTTTTTTCATTTTTACAAGCAAATATCCCAAAGGAAAAAGGAAAATTTCCAACATACAATTTTTTTTTTAAATTACCAATAAATCTAATTTAAATCACAACTGGAAGCCAAAACATTTAAAAATTGTAAATTTTCAAACACAAATAAAAAAAACGACTTACATAATATCATTTTTTTTTTTTCCTTTATTAGATGCCATGATCAAATATGGGAAAAAATCATCCCTTAAATATATTCTACAATACTCTCTTCCCTCTATGGTACTCAAAACGCCTTTTTTTGGTGAAGAAAGGAGATTTTTTTTTACCGCACAATATAAAAAGAAAATATTATTTTTGCGTCTGAAACATTTCCCAAAAAAGACAAAAAGAACAGAAAAAATTTCCGCCATTTAATATTTTTGTTTTGTTAAACCATAAAAACAACCCCTCTTGGCATTAACGATTTATCGCGTTTATTTCTCGTATATGTGCAAAATATCAAAAAAAAAAAAATATGTAATATACAGGAAAAAAGAGGGTAAAATTCATGTATGTGCCTTTTGGCAAGGCAACAACGAAAAAAGAAAATTTGCACGAAAAAAAACCACCCCTTTACATTTTCAAAAATTTCCTCTTCTACATATTTTTTTTTGTTTGTATCTTTGCGCCAACACTTCAAAATCTGTTAAAAAATATTTCATTTTATATTTTTTTTTTAGCTTTCTTTCTAAATAATATTAGCTAACAGACTAATTTAAATTTGTTATCTATCAGCAGGAGAAGGTAAAATTGCATATTCAATTCTGCAAAAAAAATATTGTTGCAAAAAAAAAAACGCCACTCTCTTCGTCAACTTGTCAAGGAACAAAATTTATGGGAAAATTTATTTATTTTATTTCAGAAAAAAAAATAAACCGTGTTATATTATAATGAAAATTAAAAGGTTAAACTCTCTACGGACTCTTGAATCCTTAAATATTTACTTTTATATTTTAAGTATTATAAACATTTTACTTGGTACTTTTTTTCCATACATAAAGGACATGCATAATTTTTGTGGCCTGGATAAAAAGCAATTGAAATCAAGATTTAAATACGCTGCTAACCAAAAACCAATAGAAAAAAAAATTGTATTTTTGAGGATGAAAATATTTTTATATAGTTAAAAAGAAAATAAAAGTTTGGTGAAAAATTAGGGTAGTTTTGATTTTTTAGGGTTGAAAGGTATTTGAATGAATAGTTTTGCTTTTGCTTAAATTGATGTTACGAAATAAAACTGACTTTGTGAATATAGATGATATATTTTTAAGTTATGTGAAATAAGTTTAATTTTAGTTACAATATTTTTTGGCATTAGAATTTTTGTAGCATAATAGGAGGGTTTTCTTTTCGGAGAAGACACATAAATTGATTGTTCAGAAATTTGTAAAGAATCTTTTAGAGTATTTAGAGTATTATTTCCCCCTTATTTTAAAAGTCTGACAATAATTTTGTTTTCCTAGGTAGATCAAAATCATCTAAATTAAATTGAGGTATATTACTGATTTGGGAATATTCTACAAGATCTTATATAGTTATTAATAATCACCAACCCTCATTAAAAATCAAATTAAATTTTTATCCTTCATATCATTCATTTTCCCATTTTTATTTATTAAATTTAATAGCGAATTTTTTTTTTATTAATTTTAAATTTAGATTTTTTTAACTAATGAAATGAAAAATGGTTCAACGGAAAAGGTGTAATCCTGGGAATTGTTTAATAGTGAAAAATGAAAATATTTTTTCATTTTTTAAAGTACTATTTATTGATATTTTCATTTAAGGATGAGGTTATTCACCCTTAAATTTTTAATGGTATATAAAAAATGTGTTAAATATATAAGTAAAAATTTATAGATAATTTAAGAAATTTTTCGTTTCAATGCTCTTCAAGATAAATCCGATAGAAACCTTTTATTGGATACCACCAAGGATTCTTTACAATTCATGATAAATTTATTCATTAAATAGAAACTCCTTCAATTTGCTGTAAAACATCAATCAGACACACTACTGGTATCAAAATAGTGAGCTGCCAGAAAATTATTCTAAACGCTTTCTCCTTTCTGATGGACGTAGATTTTATATTATGTTAAAAAATGTCAAATACTCTGTTCATTATTATGATACAAAAGGCAAATATTCTAAAATTATTGTAAAAAATGTAATTCTAATTTGATTGTCTTGATAGAACTGTGTTGTGTGGTATAGTTGAGTACCTGTGTAATTAATTAGTACGAGTATTTTTGAAATCCCTCACTAAAACTCTAGTAAATTTGAATATACGTACATACTTTGATAGTTGGTTAAAAACCATCTGAAAATTATAGAGCTTAAATATTCTCCTTTCGTCTATTTACGCCATCTTTTATATATACAAAATCCTTATACATAATATAACTTAATTTATTACTAATTTACAATAATTTGTTAATTAATCAATATTTTTCTTTTTTCTTTCAGATAAAAAAAAACACCATAAAAAAACTAAACTAAAAAAATAAAAGATCTCATGAAATGACAACAGCAAATGTGAAATTTCTTTACTCACAGATGTAATACACTTAAAATATAAAATAAAAAAATAAAAATTATTATATGGAATTTAAAACATTCCCTAAAACACGAAACAATCTTTAAAAATAATTAATTAATTATCAAAAAAATTTGCATTTATTAAATTTACAAAAAAAAAAAGGAAAATTTTCTTTGACCAACAAACAAAAATTTTCCTCCTCTTTCGACTGATTTTTTGTTTTTTACATTTTAACTTTAAATAATATTTAAATTTATTCCTTTTTTGTTTCTAAATCCTTTTTTTTTTGAGAATATAATCAAACTTTTTTTTTATCTAAATGATCTCCTTGTGCTGCAGACATTCGAAAAATGCCAAATTAAAATATTTTTACATCCGTTTTTTAAATTAATATTAATAAAAAAAAGACAACTTTTATAAATTATAAATAAACAAGACACAATTTCATTGGTAATAATATAACCGAGAAACAACACCAAAAAAAGTGGTATTCAAAGTAATTGAAATAATAAAAATTATTATTTTTATAAAATGGGCAATAAATGCTGTAGTAAACGTCAGGATCAAGAGTTAGCACTCGCCTATCCAACTGGTTATAAAAAGAATGATTATAATTTTGGACAAACAAATATAAATAGTGGTCAAAAGCATAATAATGGTGGTTCATTAGATTCACGATATACACCAGATCCAAATCGTTGTCCAATTAAAATAGCAACAAAAGGTGGTGTTGATTTTATAAGAGCTAAAAATACACCAAGTAAGTAATTTATATTTATTTTTGTAGCTAAGTATTTTTAATTTTATATATATTTTTAATAAGAATTTGGTAATTACTTTTATACTAATAAGTACTTTTGAGTCCAACCACAAATTAGTCAAATTTTATATACATATATTCAAAATTTTGCCTAAGAAATATTTATTATAATTTTGTTACAGCACTTTCCTTCCAACTGGAAGGTTCCCGTGTTCAAATCCAGTGACAAGTATAAAACTTTCATCTGGTATTTGAATACCTATTAGCTACCAATCATAATTGGGCTCAAATTAATACGTTTTAATAACATATCTGTGAAATGAATGTAATAAATATACCAAAATATATCAATTCCAAATAATCGGTTTAAATCCTTTTCCCGGGCCTCCCACAAGGCTGTAAATGGCAGTTCTATAAGTTTAGGCCGTACTTTAAAAAAAAATATGAATATTTTTATAAATCATTTCTAAATTTGATTAAGAAAATGTTAAATTGCTCTCATTTAAAATTTAAGACTAGGAAAATATCCAATACCTTACTTCAACTAATCATCTTTAGCTGATATTGATATTTTGTCATCTACGAAGGAAATTTTGCTTCCTAATCTAAGTAAGTATAAAAATTCTATCATCGTTGTCTAATCATCGGTCTATTTAGACACGGGAAAGAAGGAAAAAGTCAATTACATTTCATTTACAATTTTATACTTTTCAAAATGAATTACTCGTATCGAAAAATAAATCACCAAATTGTATTTACTAATAATAAAAAAACTAATGTTGAATAAATTATCTTAAATTGCTTAAAAAATTTCTGATATCAAATTTATTACACAAATTAAAGAAAACTTTTATTATAATATAAAACCACTTATAGGTTTAGTTATTTTTTTCAATGATTACCGCCACTTAAATTCAGGTCAATAGTAATAATGATAATAAATTGTAATACTACATATACCTATAAAGTTTTTATAACTTTCATCAGTTTTTCCTCTCTAATCGATCGATCTTATAACAAATTCTAGCATATAGAGAACACAGAAATAACTAAAAGTATAATTTAGATTTAATCATGTTTATTTCATAAAACTTAAATCGAATTAAATGTATACCGTATTTGTTTTTGTAAGGACATAAAACTTAGTGCAATATATACATATATAAATAAATATACCACAAAACTAGATCAACCGGAAGGAAATTCCATTTGTTTTTATTATTTTCCTTCTTTTTTATAAAATTAAATAAACAATTCTTTTCTTTACTATTTATTCTAATTGATCGTAGTTTTCGTTTATGATTTGGTAAACTTTTATCATTTAAATATATTGTTATTCCTTCGTTGGGTGGTAGTGCCATACCAATACAATTCTCACAATGATACTAGTTAGGAGAAACTTATGTATATCCACCAAGCACCAAGTACAATCCGTCATTATGATGCCGCACTTCTTACAATATTATAGAATTTGGACAATTTTCGAAATAATTTGCGTAAATCAAAATATCTTCATTATTTTGATAGTCGCAATTAAAAAAATTATTATTTTATTATTTTTTTATATGTTAATTATTTTAAGTTTCTCTTAGAGTGATAAAAATTTTGTCTATAAATGATTAAATATTTTTGTTAATTAATAAATTATCGTATAAAAATGTTTTTCAACAAAACTATAAAATGGGCGGAAATAATTCCCTAAGACACCCTTCATTTAAATAGTTTAATTTAATTACAAAAAAAAAACATACCACGGCGTCGTAATTCACATTATTTTTAAACTAGAGAATTTAATTTTTTTTTAATTTATTTTTATACAATTTTTTCGATATTTAATATTTAGCTATTATTAAAGTGGAAAGTGTTATATAAATTGTTCGTTTTGAAATAGTAAAATATTCATGAAATTTTAATTTGCTGTATACTAACAAGAAAATTTTCAAATTTCATATTTATAAAATTATGAAATTCTTTGCAAATTGGTAAATTATTGATTCAAATTCTATGTAAAAGCTATCATAAATTATATTTATCTTTACCGAATCATTTAGATTTAGATAAGTAATTTATTTTAGGTCTATCATTAAAAATAAAATTACGTCTCTATCTACTATATAACTTATACGATACGTTAAATAGAGTTTTTGACGTTGAAATTAGCATTCCATGCAAATTATTATAAATTAAAACATTTTCAAAATAAAATTTATTTGTACAACAATAAATTTTTGCTGTTCTATTTATTTACTAGTTGAAATAATAATGGAAATTTTAAATGAACTTTAAAATAAATGACATCGACATAAATTTAACCATTGACCGCTGGCACTCATAGAAATTTATTTTAAGGGAAATTATTTTTTACTTTGTTGTTTATACTAAGTAATATTTTAGACTATATATAAGTAATAGTTATAGTTAAGCTTATTGATGTCACACTAAATTTTAGTGTGACATCAGTTCGAAATTGTGCATTGCCAGTCATATTTTTTTTTGTTAAATTTTAAATAGCTTTTTCATGTCAAATTGATTTTTTTTCTATTCAAATTTGTAAATATTGCAAAATATGGACGATCTATGGAAAAGGACGAATTTGATTGTGAAGAGAGGATAAATTTGATTTAGAAAGCATAAATTTGATTATAATTGAAGTTCGGAAATGTGAAATTTGAATAAATAAAGATCAATTTGGTTGTAACAAGTAGTAACAAATTTGGCATTTTAAAAACCATAAGGATCAACATATAATTGGAATAGTGTTATATAAATTATACCAAAACTCAATTTTGCCTGGAAATTCTTACCATAGAAGTCTTAAATACTATCCTAGCCAAATGACTCCCCCTAACTTAGTTTTATGATTTTTTACAATCTAAATCTTTTTTAATAGATTTTTAACCTATTCATTATCTCACTATCTCTCTTACAACAAACTCCAATAATATTCATCCCCATAAAATTCTAATATACATAAATCGATATTATTTTATATCTCATTTACCATTCCTAAATGATATCTAGAACAGTTCTTTATTATCTGCATTGAACATAAATTTTCCATGTAAATGTTGTTTGTAATAATAAAAAGCAAAAACTAATTTTTATCTTTTATTACATATAATTTAATTTATTTTAATTTTTTTTTTAGCAGTTCAAGGTGGTGTCCCAAAACGTCGTATTGTTGTTGCATTATATGATTACAAATCACGTGATGAATCGGATTT
Source organism: Empis stercorea (assembly GCA_949752835.1). NCBI lineage: Eukaryota > Metazoa > Arthropoda > Insecta > Diptera > Empididae > Empis > Empis stercorea. The sequence continues at coordinate 6,783,317 of OX457085.1, forward strand.
AAATTTTATGAAAGGTGATCGTATGGAAGTTATTGATGATACCGAATCAGATTGGTGGCGTGTTGTTAATTTATCAACACGACAAGAAGGTTTAATACCATTAAATTTTGTTGCTGAAGAAAGAAGCGTTAATAGCGAAGAGTAAGCAATATTTAACATGCAATTTTTTTTTTTTTCATTTTCAACTTTTTTTTATTGTAGTTGGTTCTTTGAAAATGTATTACGAAAAGAAGCTGATAAATTATTATTAGCTGAAGAAAATCCACGTGGTACATTTTTAGTTAGACCATCTGAACATAATCCAAATGGTTTTTCATTATCGGTTAAAGATTGGGAAGATGGTCGTGGTTATCATGTTAAACATTATCGTATTAAACCATTAGATAATGGTGGTTATTATATTGCTACAAATCAAACATTTCCATCATTACAGGCACTTGTTTTAGCATATAGCAGTACGTATTTAAAATACTTATAAATATTTGAAAATTTCATATAATTAAAATATGTAATTGAATTTTTTTAGAAAATGCATTGGGATTATGTCATATATTATCAAGACCATGCTCAAAACCACAACCACAAATGTGGGATTTGGGTCCGGAACTTAGAGATAAATATGAAATACCACGTTCTGAGATTCAATTAATACGTAAATTAGGACGTGGTAATTTTGGTGAAGTATTTTATGGTAAATGGCGAAATAGTATTGATGTAGCTGTTAAAACATTACGTGAAGGTACAATGTCAACCCAAGCATTTTTACAAGAAGCTGCTATTATGAAGAAATTCCGTCATAATAGATTAGTAGCATTATATGCAGTATGCTCACAGGTATACATTTCATTTATGTTATTTAAATTTACATTGATTAGAATTCTAAAATTACATGTAGTATATCAGATATGATATGTAAATGTAATTTTATGAAACATTTCAATTTTCAATCGAAGTTATTATAGAAATTGTCTTTTTTTTACTAATTTTTTTTTTATAGGAAGAACCAATTTATATTGTACAAGAATATATGTCCAAAGGTAGTTTATTAGATTTTCTACGTGAAGGTGATGGTAGATTTTTACATTTTGAAGATTTAATATATATTGCAACGCAAATAGCTTCTGGTATGGAATATTTAGAATCAAAACAATTAATACATCGTGATTTAGCTGCTAGAAATGTATTAATTGGTGAAAATAATGTTGCAAAAATATGTGATTTTGGTTTGGCACGTGTTATAGCTGATGATGAATATTGTCCAAAACAAGGATCACGTTTTCCAGTTAAATGGACAGCACCAGAAGCAATAATTTATGGTAAATTTTCAATCAAATCAGATGTATGGTCATATGGTATATTATTAATGGAATTATTTACATATGGTCAAGTACCATATCCTGGTATGCATAGTCGTGAAGTAATTGAACAAATTGAACGTGGTTATAGAATGCCAAAACCAACAGCTAGTAATCATTTTTTCCCAGATAATATATATTCATTAGTATTACAATGCTGGGATGCAATACCAGAAAAACGTCCAACATTTGAATTTTTAAATCATTATTTTGAATCATTTTCAGTTACGTCAGAAGTACCTTATCGAGAAGTTCAAGATTAAAAAAAAAAAAAAAAACAAAATGTAAAATTTTAATTTTATGAATTTAAAAATTTAATTACAATTAATTTTAAAATTAATTTTTGGGAAAACATATAAGACTATTACACAGCAAAAATAAGAAATCTTAAGATATACTTAATTTAATTTTTTTCTTTTTTAGAAATTTCACATTTTTTTATTTTAATTTTTTTTTTATTAAATTGAAGTTTTTTTTTTTAATTCATTTTCTTGTTAAATTACAATTTAGAAATTTATATGTGGAAATTAATTTTTCAATTTCTAAATATAAAATTTACATAAATTTTATTCATCACACATTTAATGTATTATAAACTTAATATATATAGGATATATTTGAAATTGTGTAGTTTGTCGTCCTAATTTGCATTTAAGAATTAAAGATACAAATTCTTTTTCATAATTATTAATAATTTCTTTTATAATATTTTAATTATTATTAACAAATATTTTTTAAATATTTCATAATAAATTTATAGAAAACATTAAAATATTCCATAATCATATTTCAAATTTCTTATATTTAAGATTAATAAATATATTTTTAAGAAATTTTTTTTTGTAATTTTGTAATGAATTTTAAGCAGATAGAAACTCAAATAGTGTGAAGCTTATTTAATTTCAAATGTAATGATTTATCACTGTTGCACTGTTGTTTGTGACAAAATATTTTATGTGAAAATCACATGCAGCTTTTAAAAATGACTGAATAAAAAAAAGTATATTTTAATATTTTTATTAAATTTGTTGAAAATCATGTTTTTATTATAATATCATAAAAAAATTAATTTTAATAAATTTTTGAAATAATAACAACATTTATAACTATCAAAAAGGACATTTTACACCATTTTCAAATTAAATTAAAAATCATTTTCAAAGATTTTTCATTTGGGAATTGTTTTAATTTAATTTGAAAATTATAATTATTGGTATAAATAGTTTAATTTTTAAAATGGTATATTAAATTTTTAAACTATCAAAAAAAAACCTAATTTAAATTTCAAAAATTTAATAAATGAATCAAAGACAATTACACAATTTCATTAAAATTATCTTCGGCAATTAACTTTTATTTCCTTTTATTTTTTCTATATCATTTTATAATATGTCAAAATGTTTAAAGTATTATTTATCTAAATATAAATAAATAAAATTTATAAGAAAGTAAAAAAAACCAGTAAAAAAAAAATAAATGAAAAGATAAAAAAAAAATGCAATCATTTGTTAATTAGTTCCTTGGTAAATTTTTATATATAAATTTTTCCTTTTTATTAATTAAAAATTTATATATAAAAATAAGTAAATAAAATATAAAAAAAAAAATGTAAAAAACCTGAAAAATAATAAGTAAATATAAAAAAAAATAAATTAATATAAATAAAAAAGGAAAAATCTAAAAAAAAAAAAAATGTAGTATAAAAGAAAAATTTCTTAAACGATTCTTACTTTTGCTAAAAAAAACACACACACACTAAATGATAAATAATATTAACATATTTTTACTTAATATTAATTAGTAAGATGTTAGAAAATGTAATAATAATAATAATAAAAGAAATTACATTAATATTAATATAGAAAATCCCATAAAATTACATATTATTATATACATAATAAATATAATTCATAATAATTAATATTAATATTACACAACAATCATTTAAACAACAACAAAAAATTTACACATTAAACTGTCACATTTAATGTTTATTAAGCGAAATTTAAAAAAACAACAAAAATTTAATAATACGAAATTTCAAAATTCATATTTAAATATAAATAAGAAAAAGTAGAATTAAGAAAAATAAAAGAAATTAATAAATTAAATTTAGTATACAGAATAAAAATATGTAAATAAATTAGTAGTCAGACGTCGATCGAATAGTACTTGCAAAATGAAATATACACAATATTTAAATATTATTACAAAAAAATATAAAATAAAATCGGAAATAAGAAAATTATTATATTTACAATAATTATCATAATTATTTCAATAACAAACTTTTAATATTATATATTTAGTAAAAAGTTGATTTTTTTTTTAATTTTTTGTTAGAATCTTTTTTCTAAAAAGCCAAATAAATACAAATTTTGTTTAGCATATTTCACAGGAAAATAAAATTATCATTTTTTTGGTTCGGTTACATAATGTACACCAAATTAGTTACTTTCGTTCGATTTATATTAATTGATTCCCTACATGAAAATGGAACTATAACAACATACTACTGTACAATCGATTTTCTGATACCAAGAATACTTACCATGTACAAAATACAGTCTATCTGCAATACTTAATCATGGCTGTTGACTGTTTTCAATCACACTTAGTCATGGTTTTATAAAGACAAGCGAATAATAAATACCCAATTCAATAATATTTTTCTTCTTCATATAATTTTTGGTGTTTTATCTAAACATTTCTACAAAAGTTTCCACTGCCATTTTAGCACGAATTTAAAATTCATTTACAAATATAATAACAAGAACATTAAACAACAAAAAAATTTTTATTTATGTAATTTTGAATGGGAAATAGATTGTAAAAGGTTCAAATACTTAAAGTTGAAACTAAAAGTTCGATCACACTTCTCTGATTATCAAGTGTAACAAATAAAAAATATCTAATTCGTAATAAATTAATTTTTGTGTAATTGATAGTTATAATGTCAAGGTTCATTATTAGTTTTTAGATATTTTTGATGGCAATATACAATTTTTTTCCTTTAGTTGAGATAATTTTATTATCAATAATTTATTCACAACCCAGATTAGATGTTTGTTAAAATCAAATTGACAAAATTATGATTATTTCATTGCTGTATTTAGTATATTTCATTTTTAGTCGAAAAAAAAAAATAATTTAAAAAAAATTCTAGATATAAAAAATATCTGGTATACAATGAGAAATAATTTAAAATCATTACCAATAATTTTTAACCTTGTTTCAAAAACACAGCCCTCTATAAATTATAATTTAAAAAATCTATAAACACAGACTGTATTTATAAATGAATTTAAAGAGAAAAGTCTTTTTATTTCTATTTAGTTTTCATTTTATAACAAAAAAATTATTATTTTTTAATAAAAATAAGTAATTATACAAAAATTTATTATTATTAATGTGTAAATTAAAAGTTTTCTTAATTCAAATAAAAACAGCATAAATGTAAAAAAAAACACAAAATAAGGAAAATTCAAAAAAAAAAAAAAATATAATTAAAAAAAAAATAAACACATTTTTCAAACTACAAGAAATAAATAAAGGAAAATGAATCATTTTTAAATTAGTTACTAGTTTTTACTACCAATTTATTATATATATATAGATATATATATATAAAATAAACAAAATAAATATAAAACCACACAATATTTTACAGAATTTTAATTTTTTGTATGTGTAAAATAATAAATAAATTAAGAAAATTTTGTAATCAAGAAAATATATTAAATTTAAAACAATTTTTACTACCATCAAAAAAAAATATAGAAAAAATAATTAAAATTAAATAAAAAAAGAAATGTAACAAAATAAAAATTGTTTAAAAAAAAATGACGGTTTCAGTCGAAATTTTGAATTAATAATTATTATTTTTTAAAAATTTCTCTTACTACGACTTCTAAAATTATAATTTTTAAAACAAAATTTATTAATATATTTTTATTTGTTTCTATAATTGCATTCAGCTTCTCGTTCATTTGTAACATCGTAATAAAACAAATAAAAAAAAAAGAGAATTATCAGGCAAATTGATTATATCGAGATTTTATTCTCAAAAATGTTATATGGTGCAAATGAATTATTAAAAATGATTTGACTTAATATGATAAAGAAAATCTCAAAGTAATAAATTATATTATTCCAAACAAGAACTCTCTAATTCACTATTAGTGAATTCGCACAGACATTTATTCGGCAGTTGAATTGTCGATCATTTTAAAAACGAAAATTGAATGTAAAGTTAATGTCCGAACATCCTTAATAAATTTGTTCGGAAAATAAGACGGTAATATTTTTTAATACATTTTAAAGCAATACTAAATTGAGTTAATTAAAAATATATGAAATAAATTATCTAGAAAAACTTGACATCCTATTAATTAAAAATATTTGGGAAATTTTTTTTCATAAAAACATATTTTATCCAAATCATTTTTAATAATTATATATAAAAAAAGCTTCAATCACTAAATTGAAAATCATTTTTTTTTAAAAAAACAAAAAATGTTACAATAAATATGGACGGAGCGGAATACACAAAATAAAAATTAATTTTTAATTTAATAGAAAATTATTTCATAAGAATTGAAATCTCATTTATTACTGAATTCCTTTTAATCTGTAAATGATATTAAAAATTTAATAATAAAAAATTAAGAATTTATTATTTTCATTGATCTGAAACCAAAGTATAATAAAATTTAGTCTTAAGTTTACAATATATATACATAATATATTTTTTTGTATATTGTATTTTTTTTTTTTCACTTTTATTTATTTAGTTTAATTTTGCTTTCGATCTATTTTTGTTTTTTTTTTGTATATTTTTATTTTATTTGTTATTAAATATTATCATATCACAATTTTTTTTTCAATTTAGTAAATAAATAATATTAATTATATACATACTATAAGAGTAAGAAATGGAATGAAGCCATCACATTTAAAAAACTCTCTTGATTTTTTTTTAGTTGTTAATTTTTTTTTTGTAAATGTTTTTTTTTTTTTACATATTTTAATAATATTTGTAATATGGTGATAATATTAAACTATCTACTATATAAAATTAATTAATTTTGTTTGAGTATATTATAATTTTTTGTAAAACAAAAACCTAAAAATATTATAGACATTTATAAATGAATACGAAATTCTTGTGAAAAATAAAAATGAAATAAAAAAAAAATATAAATAGAAAATGTTTTTATATCCTTACCAAAAAATTGAGATGAGTTTGGAAAGTAAAAAAATAATGTGGTAAAACTGTATCCCGCTACAGATTTATAGATATAATCTGTGTTTAGATATAATTTTGTTTCGTTCTGGATGCTCGCTCAACGGATAGTAATCGGAAAAGATTCAATTTTATTATTGATATCTGTAAAAAGTGTATAGGCACAGTTTGTGGGCTATAGCTATTGTTATTGTTGACTAACTGTTATACTCGTACAGTGACCCATACTGTTCGACCGATAAGTAATTTTCAGAAAATATTTATAATTTTTACTTACTGTTTTATCTATAATTCATTTCCCTAACAAACCATGTGAAATGCTCTTAAGGTCATCGAATTCATATCTTCAGAATACGATGTCATATTTCATATAATACTTCTATACATCACACTAAACCTCTTCCTCAATTTCCAAAATAAAAAAAAAACTACGTATAGATAATTTTTTTTAATTCCTTATGCATTTATTGTTTCAAGTATCATAACTTTAATTTACAAAAAAAAAAAATTATAAATAGTAATTATATGTAAAATTTAAAAATTCACAAACGCATTCGAAATTTTTTTTTAATTGTAATAAGTAAGGTCTATTCTATACAATTATTACATTTCGCATGAGATATAATATACCAACAATTTTCAAAATTTTTGTCTTCTACGTGATGATCGATACGAATAAAAGCTTGACAACGGTTCAATTATATTTATATCTTCACTCGCCCTTTACAATATTTTATTTTATATATATAAGATTTAAGCCAAATTAGTTAAAATGTATTATAGTTTTTTTTTATATAAATAGAGGTGAAAATATATTAAATTTGATAAAATTTAAGAAATTTTTAATATAAAGTTTATTATAAATATTAAATGTTGTTTTTATTTTGTTTTTTGAGGTATTTACCATTTTTTTTTAATTTTTTTTAAATTATAAAAATTAATTTCTTAAAAAATGAATTGTTCTACATAATTTGTAAATATCCTTTAAACATTTACATTTAAACTAAAATGGAGAATTTAAAAATTATATGAAATTTTTTTGTATTAAAGTTAATTTTCTTTTTCAAATATCCTGAATAGCAAAATGTAAAAAAATTCGATGATTATACATGAAATATATAAAAGCTTTAATGAAAATTATTTCTGTATTATTCCTAAAAATTAATTGTAAGAAAAGATATTTTCATAAAAAAAAAAATTTCATGGTTTTTTTTACATAATTAGTTCTATTTTAAGTTTTATTACTAGTTAAAATATAGTAAAAAAAAAAACCAAAGAAAAATAATAATTATAAAATTTTAGCTTTTCTCTTCAGCTCGCGATCTCATTCGATGTATAAAGGCTGCACCTTTATTTTTGCGGAAATTTTCAAATGGATCGTTTAAACTTACGCCAACACCCTATAAAAAGTATAAATTAATATATATATATATATATATATATATATATAGTGTATATCTAATTAAAAAAAATTATAATTTTCAATTACTTTATACATATCCTTACGGTCTCGGACTTCACCACCAGAAATTGGTGAATCAATACCTTGACTTTTTGATCCTAAACCAGTACCTGATCCAGCCCAACCCATTTTCATTAACATTTGATGGCCTTTATTTGTTTCCTCAATAAACTCAGTTGGTTTAGCATAATTAGCACCACTACAAAAAAAAGAATAAATTAAATTTTTATTATATATTTATATTTATAAATATAATAAATTACAAGAAACTTGGTGGAGATATTGATCTATTTTCTCTTTCTCTTTCACGCTGTTCTCTTCGTTCTAATCTTTCCCTTTCACGTTCTCGTTGACGTATATTTGGACTTTTTTTCGGTGATCTAGATCGATTATTATTACGACTACGTCCTTTATTTTCTTGTTGAATTGGTGGTGGTATTGGTGAACGTGATTTTCTTATTTGTGGAGGTGATTTTGAGCGGCTTTTGGAACGACTTTTTGATCTATATTAAAATTACAGATTAAAATCAATTTATTTATGTACATATATAATTAAATTATTTGTACTTATAACATCTTTTATTGCTATTTCGTTTAGGCTTTTGCGGTTCCAAATATATTGGACTTGGTGATTTAGATTTTTGTCTTACTTCATCTTTAAGTTCTTCCTCTTTTTGCTTCTTAGCAGCATTTTTAACTTTATAATATTCATATAGTCCTAATTTTTCCCAACCATCACTAATAAAAAAAAAAGTAAACATATTTATTTCCCCGTCAAATTTACTTATAATTGTAGGATTTGTGAACAACGTATCTTTAAAATTTAAAGACTATAATTTGATAAATTCAAATTGTAATTGAAGATGCAATAATTTTGAAAAATTCAAATAATTAGCTATTATACTTACACATCTCTAGGTCGATCATGTGATGGCGGCGCATAAAATGCAGCTAATGCACTTGTTAAACGTTCATTTTGTGGTGCTGGTGGTGGTAAACGTATATCAGTTGGATCTAATGGTTTATAATTATAATCTTCTAAACGTATTAATGGTACCATTAAACCAGCTGGTAATTCATAATATGGTACATTAGGAGTTATTTCTTCTTCAGTATGTTGTCCTATTATATTTTGTTGTCCACTTATTTGTATACCACCACTTTGCATTGGATCGATATTACAATCAAATTGTGAATTAAATCCAGGTGGTGGTTTAGAAAAATCTGGTATAAAAAAATTTTGCATTTGAGCAGATTGATATAAATCACCAGAATTTCCCATTAAATTATTATTGTTTGAATTAATATTCATCATTGTTTGTGGATAACCGCAAAGTATTGGAATTTGTTGTTGTGATTGTTGTTGTTGCTGCTGTGGCTGTTGTTGTTGATGGATGAGTTGTTGTTGTTGTTGTGGTTGCAAATATTGATTAGTAATATTATTTGGACTATTATTTAAACAATCATAAAGACCACTAATATTATTTTGTTGTGAATTATTTAAGTCATCGTAAAGATTATAACCCATATTGCAATCACCAACATTATTTATATTTTTATCTTGTACTGATGAGTATTGTTGTTGTAATTTCTGTTTTGATTCCATAAATGAACCAAATGATGAATCTAATGTTGGTGGTGGCAATGTTAATTGTTGGGCCATTAATGGTGGTGGTTGTTGTTGTTGTTGGAATTCATTAGAATCTTTTAAATTATTACTATTACTACTATTATTGTTTAACATCATTTGATTATTTCCATTATTATTATGAATTTGTGGATTTGTTGTTATCGGTTGAATATTATTTGATAAATGTGATCCAATATTTGTTGTAACACCAGATGATTGTTGTTGCTGTTGTTGTTGTGGTGGTAATGATGTTAATTGTGTTGGTAATACTTGTGATAAAATTTGTTTTTCTAATGTTTGTTTTTGTGTTTCCAAAGTTGTAATTTGTTTTGTAGCATGTTGAATGAAAATTTGATGTTGTTGTTGATAACTATAAAATAATAATAATTAAAATTTTTGATTATACATCATTATATTATCACAACTTGATAAAGCTTACTTATCTAATGTGCCACGTGTTGTTTGAGTACAACGTGTTACTAAATCATTATGAATATTCATTAAATTTGTTTTATATTCTTGCATTGATGATTCGGGTGATTGTAATTTTGATATAACACATGCATCAAAAAATTTTGCTTTTGATTCCCATAATGATAAGAGTTTTGTTAATTTTTTACGTTGTTCTTCAGAAGCAACTAAAAAATAAATAAATAAAAAATAAATAAATTAGATTTTTTTTTTCTAGAAATAAAAAATATATAGTTTTAATAGCAATACAAAAATTCTATATTACTTATATCAGCACTGCAAAACATTGGTATAACAACATTTTCCAAACTTGACTTCAGATCGTTAGCATTCTTACGTACGCTAAATAAATTTAAAAAAAAAATAAAAAAAAAATGTATTAAGTTTCTTATTTATTTTAATTGGCTAAAATAATAATAAAAACGAAAAATTTTATATTTCAAAACTTAATTTTTTTTTGTTTTAAAAATTAAATAAAAAATCAGTGATTGCAATTTAAATAATATTAATTTTTTTTTAAAGGAATGAAATATATGTAAATTTAATTGTAGTAATTTAATTAATTAAACTCTTATAATTTACCAATAATATTTTTGATAATTAATCACTGATTTCTTTTTGTATTTAATTAATATAAACGTACCAATGATGAAGTACATCATTTACTAAGTAAATAAGATGTAATTTTTGCGTAAATGTTGATCCACTAAGTAATGCCCTAAAAATATAAATGAACGAAATATTTTTTGTGTGTGTTCTCCATTGTTTCATTGTTATTTGTTTTTTTTTTTTTTTAATTTTTATTTTAACGCTAATACTTCTTCATTTTTTTTTTTTTGTGTGATATTTATTTTAGCTCGGATATTACAAACAAAATAACATAAAAAAAACTACTACCGCCGAAAATCTGAATCTTACCCAGAGAAACAATGAGAACTGTTTTTTTTTTGCTTTAAAAGGTTTTTTGTAATAACAAAGAAAAGGATTTTATATGAACTCAAAAAAAAAAAAAAAATATCTATGAAAAAAATTTAAAAAAATAATTAAATCTTTTTGTTTTTTTTTTTTTTAAACTAATATTAAATCTGTTTTTTTCTTTGTTTTTTTTTTTTTTTAATTAAATTATATTTTTTGAGACGCATACTTCTTTAAAAGATATTGTAAAACAACATTGCATTTTGCTGTGTCGGATGTATGCTGTAAAATCCAGTTTTTTCCTAAAATTGCAATTACAAAAAAATCTTTAATATATTCGAGAATTTAAATTTAAATATTTTTTTTATATTATAGTATATTATGTAAATATAAATTGTTTTATGTTACAAAATAAATTAAATGAATACAAATATAAGACATTATTATTAAACAGGATAAGCAAAACTTATAAATGAAATGTTAAAATAAAGCCTCGTTCATTATGTAATGCAAAATTGAATAATGTGCACTAATATTTAAAATAATATCTAATATTTATTTATTTATTGGCTGTTATTTATTCCTTTGCTAATGAATTCTAGCGAAATAAAAATAAAGTAAGATTTTAAAGTATTCAATATTTTGAATTCATATCATTTTAGAAGATTTACAAAATAGTAAGTATCCAAAAACTGTATAGTTTTATTGGAGTTTCCAAAATACAAAATATCAGTAAGTTTAATAATTAAATTCTCATAATAAAAAAAAAACAATTTGTTTCTTTCTGAATTTTCACTAACAGTTTTTAAAGTGTGTAATTATACTTTAATTAAAAATGTTAAAAACTGTTAGTAAAAATACAAACCTAAAAATAGGAAACACATTGTATTTTTATTATGATAATTTAATGTAAATATTTGAATAATTTTAAAATATAGGAAATACTATTATTGTGTATTGAAATAACGAAAAATTTACTTTTGCCAGTATAATTTGCAAAATTATATTATTTTAATGCAAAATATTTTAAATCTTGCTTAATCCTGTTATTTGACAAAAATTTTTATATATTATAAGTATTTGAAAGAGTTCTTTTCTTTTTAATTTCTAATATTAATATTACACCATATATTCTTACCTGCCGATATACTATCCTTTGTACAGGATTCAATAATTGGTTGAAGAATTCCATTAAATTCAGACAAATCAATATTATTCTCATCAGCATGATTTTGTAGTTTGTCATTTTCAGCTTTAGTAATTTCCTCGTCAATTTGTTTTTGTTGATGTTGACGTAATGCCTAAATATTTTCATTGAAGACAGAAAATTGTAATAATACCTCGAATAATATACTCAACAAATCGAGATTTGTTCAAAAAAATGTTTTTTTTTTTTGTATATATAATTTTTTTTTTTTTTTTTTGAAATACATAATTGTTTAATCCCAAATCCAGATGTTCTTGTTGAGAAATTCCAGCAATAAAAGTAAATAAAATATACTTTATCCCGAACAAGTGGAAGATTATGTTTATTATATGAAAACTTTCAATAGAATTGAAATATAAAATTAGACCAACGATGATGATTAATTGCATAATTGCATTATGACGAAAACAACAAATTATAAAAATAATTTGGGAGCTATTATCAATATAAAGCTATACTTTATTAAATATATAATACAATGAAAAAGTTTTCTTTTTATACCATAAAAATGGAAAAACTTTATATATTTTTCTGATTAGCAATCAAAACAACAAATAGTTAAATAAAAAACAAAAAGTTATAATAAACATTATTTTTTTAATAACAATTTTGGTCATATTATACAAATATAAACCATTCTGATCAACAATTGAAATAACATCCAAACATAAAAAATGTCAACATTTAGAAATTATATGTTATATAATTTGTTAAAAAATTTAAATGGAAAAATACCTAAGATTTAGAATAATAACATCCCTAAGAATAAAAAAACCAAAAATACAGAAATTTCATAAATCAGCAGTAGATAAATCAGATCAATTTGTGACAGCGAAAATGAAAAATAAAGAATGCTATCAAGCATCTCAAGTGACAACATAAATTCATGAATTTGCTGTGAAATATATTTAAAGTAATTTTCTTTAAAATAGATTTAAAAATCAAGAATCTTTTTTGTAAATTTGTATTTGGACATTTATAATAAATATAAATTTTCGAACTAAAGTAAAGATCAAGTAGAATTAGAAGTTTGAAGATATCATATGTATGTACAATCATCCAGTAGAAAACATAAATATATTACGGATAGCAAATATATATATAAGTTATGTAAAAATGTATATACATATCTGCGAAAAGCTAGTTATTATAAACCAAAATAAATCAATCAACAAGAATATTTATTATATGTGTCATTCATGAATAAAAAACAGGAATGGAAAAAACCAATTCAACACAATGAATACCGAATTTAATCCTTGTAAGAAAACCTTTTATTTGTAAAAGATCATTATATATGTAGATTAAAAGTTACATCAAAGACAATATATAAGTATAAAGTTTTCATTACATATTCCGATTTTACCGCATAAAGTCAATTATCCAATATGATTTTGAAAGGCAGCAAATTCATAGAAATTAGTTTACAAAAAAACATTAATTTTCTGCCTTCTTATTGCTAACCGACTATATTATGTTAAATGTGGGAAGCCGATAATTATTCGGTCTAAAGTAATTTCAATGAAAATCCGAATTTTCTATGATAGTGCAAAAATCGATCAAAATATTTTTCCATTTCAACTAGTTATGAAATGATTCTTTTCCAAATTGATAAAAAATCAATTTAATTATACAAATTAAAATAATGAAAAATAGTTTCTACTCTCAGTAAATAAAGATATAACTTGTAACACTCAATAATACCAGCATTCGGATCGATTTTATGAGATTAATTATTAATATATCAAACAGCGACATATTATATTCATACCTTGCTATATTCAAAATATATGTTTGAATATAGTTAAAAAAAAATACATGCATTTTATAAATATGTAGATTTTTCTAATATTTCATATAATTATAGTATTGAATTTTTAAAAATACAATTCTATTTTTATAGTGAAATAATCAATATTCAAAATACTAAATTATTTGCGTTCTCAAAAATTTAAAAAAATTATTTAAAATTTCGATGTAATATCCAAACAAAAATATTTATAAATTTCTATTAATGTAAATTTGTATTTTTAAAATAACAAATTTTTAATTAATTACCGTATGTTGAGCTGTTAAATTTTGCTCAGATTGACGAATTTGTTCTCGCAATGCAATTTGCTGCATATTGATGGCTTCAATTTGTGCACTTATATTATTTGTTGACGGATTTACATTTGGTCCATTAGTCCAATGTGACTGCTGTTGTTGCTGGTGTTTTTGATGTTGTTGCAATTGTTGTTGTGGATGCTGCTGCAATTGCTGCTGTTGCAATTGTTGTTGTGGATGCTGTTGCAATGGTTGCTGTTGTGGAAGCTGTTGCAATTGTTGTTGTTGTGGATGCTGTTGCAATTGTTGTTGTTGTGGATGCTGTTGCAATTGTTGCTGTTGTGTAACTGCAGCATGAATGGGATTAATACCCACTTCAGGTGGATGGTAACCTAATTGTTGCTGAGCTTGTTGTTGGAGATGTGTATTACTGTTAGTAATAGATAAATTTTGTTGCAACTGTGCATGTTGCTGTTGTTGCATCATATTATGTTGATTTGACCCTTGTTTTAAAACTATAATTAAATTTAATATTAAATTTTATCCATCAAAATGCAATATTACATTCAAATGAAAAAAAATATTATATACTTATTTGTGTGTATATATATATTATTTATTTGTTTTGGAATTTTATTGATTTTTATTTTTTAATATTTGCTTACACGCTTGTTCAGATGCTACTCTATGAAGATAATAATTGTAATATTCTCCACCATATAGAAATTCAAATTTTGGATTTCCAGCTTGTTTTTGCTTCGTAATTGCTTCAAATTCTGGTCCATTTCGTGCAACAAATTCGGCTAATTTGTCAATAATATTCCGAAGACTAATATCTAGAAAAAAAAATTATAATTTTTTGTAACAAAATTTTTAACCTTAGAACTTTTTCATTTTCATCAGACTTGATTATTGCAAAATATTTATTTACCTCTCGGTGGAGCTGGTACTTCCATTTTATTACTTAAATAAAAATATTATATTTATTCACTTTTCTAATTACTATTTGAAATTATTTTTTCTTATTTGTTTCAATATTGATCTTTTAACTTTTATGTCAAAATCGACGACATATTTTATTTCTTTCACCGGACAAAAACTTTAATATGACTGAAGTTGGTTTCAGTTCATACTATACACACCACGATCTGACACCACACATATATTTTTCATTTCTATTTTCGAAAATTAGGATTTTTTTTTAAATTTATTTATAGTATATTATTTATTTTGTATTTTGTAAATTTCGATTTGTATAAAATAAAAATATCTTTAATATAATTAATTTAAAAAATTAAAGTAATATAAAAATTACTAATTACTGATAAAATCATAAACTAAAAAATCGAATTTCGAATTCGATTTAAGTTAACATCACTACTTTCCAGTCGGCGCGAATTGCAGCGTTATTTTCCAGACTAGCCAACTCAACAAAAAATTATCGATTCACGTTCACCACATTAGAGGAATTTTTATTCAATAGTACCATTTACACGATCAAATAAAATCAAAATTTTATTTGATGAAAAAAGCTGTTAAATGAAGCTGTCAAACATTTTGCATTTACACTATCAAATAAAATCAAAATTTTATTTGATGAAAAATCTGTCAAAATACAAGCGAAAAGCATTTACACGATCAAATCTATTTGACGTGACGTCATATTTGACAAATTTATTTGAAATAAACAAAATATATTTTGATTTGAGATTTTATTTGATAGGATATTGGATGGACCATTTACACGTTCAAATTTATTTGATGGATGAGTCATTCAAATAAAATATTGATTTTATTTGATCGTGTAAATGGTACTAATTCACATGCATCGTAATTTAAAACACAATTGTGTCGTTGCTACGCCAAGCAACCGCTAGAAATTTCAACTGTATAAACATCACAAATATACATCGCATTTCGCATTATGAATCCAAATGTCAATTTTCGCTGATCATATTAGACTACAGACAGATCTTAGACTACTGGCAATTTTAAATAAAAACAAAGAGTATGGAATATTCAATAAACTTGTTCAAAATTTCAATAAGAAATATTAGAATAAATATTTAATCGCATATACATTTATACAATGTACAAAATACATCAAATTCTTGGAATCAATGTAGATGTAACTGAATTGTAACCGTCGTAGAGTTGTTTTATTCTTACGGTGCTCTAGTCTACATAAAATGAATAAAAAAACGATGTAAAGCAAAGGGAAATTATGATTTACTCGAGTCCCTAAATCAACGCTTACGGCGTACGATTTTTGTGAAAAATTTGACATGCCCATATATTTTGTATGGTACGCTCGCGTATCTCGCTATGTACTCTAGATCTAGATTTACTTTGAATCTAGATGTTGCTCTTGATAATTTTGTAGACTGGTGTAGAGTACAGGTACAACAACAACCATACACATACTCTACTTTTATTGTTAAAAAATATTCTGCTACAATAAAGTAAGATTGCAATTCTTATGGTTGAGAAAAAGCTTACAGCCTGTCAATTTTTGATCGGCTCCGCGCCGCGTTGCATTTTCTTCTTTTTTTGCAAAAATCAAAGTAATTAATTAAGTTTTTTTTAGGTAAGTTTAATTTACAATATAAATGATTACTAATAAAATTAAGTATTAAGATGTCTTAGAGAATTAATTAAATTTTTTATTAAGTAACAAAAAAGTATTGGGGGAAATTGGAACAAAAATAGCAGCAGGTATAAATATATTCGACCCACTTAGACTTCGTGAAATTATTTAAAAGGCATATTTCTAGCAATTATAGATACTTAATTTTATAGAAAACCCGAAATTTTATTCTTTAAATATTTTTTAACTAATTGTACTTTTGTGTCGTTTCTTATCCTTCCTTAATATAATAGCTACCAGAAAAATCGTATTTTCTTAAATAAAATGGCAGATTCAGATGATGAATATGATAGAAAGCGGCGAGACAAATTTCGTGGAGAGCGTAGTGCTGGCGGTGCTGATAGCTATCGATCAGAAAGACGTGATGAAAGGCGCCGTGAAGATTGGCCAGAAAGGTAACTATTTCTCACAAAATTACATTTAAAAAATGGAAATTTCAAAAATAACTATATACATACCTAATTATTAACTAATTTAATTTTTGTAATAAACAAACAAAACAAAAAACATTAAGAAATCCTTTCAGAGGAGGAAGAACTAGACCAGATTATCGTGATTATCGAGGTGGTGGACGTGAACGTTATTCGCCGGGACGGGATTTACAACCACCGAAAAGAATGCGACCAGATTGGGGTGACGATGGTCGTCCTAGATATGGCGGTAAGTGAATTAATAATTTAATATTTGTTTTCAACATACAAAAAGTATAATTTTTTTTAAATTTTAGGTCATGATGGTTATGGTATGTATGGTTGGGGCCATGAACATTATCCAATGCATGGTAGCCATGCATTCGGTGGACCACCAATGGCACCACATCTTCGTGGTAGTGGTGGTGGGGGAGGTGGTGATGCAGCTAATTCAGATATGCAAACACAACCAGCTATGTTAACATTAAAACAATTTCTCGATACACAAGATGATGGAATTTCTGATGCTGATGTATTAAGAAAATATAGTGAATATAAATTGGATTTTAAACGTCAACAGTTGAATGAATTTTTTGTTGCACACAAAGATGAGGAATGGTAAGATAATATTTGGTTTTAGTTATAAAGTTTTAATTGTTTCTTCGTTTATATATCATAAATCAGTTAATAATTGAATTAAATTTAGAAAATAATATTTAGGTACTCTTAAAATAATGATCAATAGAGTGCATTGCATAACTATTTTAAATATTTATGATTAAATTTTAGTTTCGATTATGTAAATTTCACAATTTGAAAACCGAGAAGCATTTAAAACTTTATTTAAACCATAAAAATACTATTGAATATTTATTTCATTACAATATGGTAAATTTATAATTAAAATTAATATTTTTTGAAAAATTTATATAAAATATATTTATATAATTTAACTATATAAAGATTTTCTCCTACAGCTGCTTGTTGCCTACTACTACAGTGTTCAATATCTTATATTTATTTTATTGAATATAATAAAAATATAAAATTTAAATAAAAATATATATACAAAGCAAAAAAATGCATTAACAACAACAGATCTTGCGTTAAGCATATTTGCCGAATTTACTTACAAAAAGATTTTATATTTGATTATTAATTATAATAATTATAATTTTTTTTTATATATATAAAATCATATTTAAAATATTTTTGCACTTGGCGAGCAATGCCAGTGTGTATTTAAAAACAATTTAAATCGCGTTTTACTTTTAATCGAAATATATAAAAAAAAAAATATTAAATTTATTTTCGTAAAAATAAAAAAAAAGTTATTGAGGTAAGATTCGAGGTTGAATTTTGATAATTTCTTATTTTATATTTAAAAATAAATTATTATTTTTTTTCTCAATTGCACTTTTCAGAGTAGACTTCAATTTTTTATACAATTTAAAAAAATAATTTTAATATACGTGAATAATAAAAAAAATTAAAAAAAAAATTCTTCATTTATTTTCATATTTAAGCTAAAATAAATATTGTCCCATTATTAAATGCATTTGCAAAATTACAAAATTGTTGTAATAATGTATATTTTTTTTCTATTGTTTCTTTTTCCTTAGGTTTAAGAATAAATATCATCCTGAGGAATCACTTAAACGGAAAGAAGAACAATTAAGTTTTTTAAATGTAAGTAAATTTTGTATTCAATAATTGTTTTAATATTTGAGTATTTACAGTATAATGGTTACTTATTTGCTTGGGTTTTAATTATCGAAGCATTAGATTTTTAAAATATAGAACGAAAAAATAAATTTTAATAAATCCTTGAAAGCAATATTTTCATGAAATTAATATTGAATCGAATAATACTTTGGTTCTTGTTCTTAGTCTAGAACTCTAGACATAATTAAATAAATTTATCATAAAAATTTAACGGCAAACTAATTAAAGTCCATAAATTATACATATATATGTATATGTAAATATTTTAATTTGTAATCAAACGACAATTTAACTAATAATAATAAATTTTTGATTGGGTTATGCTTTCACCATTAATTAATATTTTACTTATTTTTGGAAAGAATATTTCTAATGCCATTCGCATGCTAAACGAATGTAGTAAATTAAATGTAGTAAAAAACTTTAAGAATTTGAGAAAAAAAAAAAATAAGGTAAAGTGTAGGTTGTTGGCAAACTAATAAATTGAGTTGATGATATGCATATCTGCTTTTCCCATGCAACGTAGATTCAATAGTGTACACAAATTTATATGTTGCGTATATTTATAATGACAATCTTTTTTTTTTTACAGAATCGTGTTGATGTGTTCTCCGAGCTATTAGATCAAGGCTTAATAACATCTGTTACTGTTGATACAAATCAATCAGAACCACTTTTACGTCTTCTTGATACAGTTGTGATTAAATTAGAAGGTGGAACGGATGAAGATTTAAAAGCATTAGATGAAAAAATTCCTGACATTATAATACCGGAAAAACGATTTATTGAAAAAAAAATTGATGACGACGATGTTATTATAACTGATATTAAAAAAGAAAAGGATCAAATAAATATTGATGAAGTTCAACGACAACCTGATATTGAAATTTCACAAGCACCAAAAATTGACGATGATGATAATTGGGATGAATCTGATGATGAAAAATCTGTACAAAAACAACATGACAAATCACCATTGAAATTAAATGATTTGAAACGTAAACGAAGTCATTCGGATTCAAGTAGCTCGTCATCATCTAGTTCTGATGATGAATCAAAAAAAGATTCGATAGAAAACGGTAATGAAAGTAATTTAGAAAAGGATAATCAAAATAAAGATGAAGAAATTAAATCTAATAATGGTGAAGATGATGATGACGATGATGACAGACATAAAGAAAATGTTGAAAATAAAAATATTTCAGGAAGTACTATAGATTCTATTGAAGATGAAGATGAAGATAAAGATAATACAATTGAAAAAAATAATGGTAGCGAGTTAAAAGATGATAATGATGAAGATATGAAAGAAAATGAAGCAAAAATAATCGAAAATAAGCCAAATGTAGAAAATATTGAAGAGACAAAATCAACAGATAACGAAAATGGAATTGAATCAGGTGAAAAGGATAAGCCTGAAACAATTGATTTAGACAAAGAAAAAGACACTGAGTCAACCACAACTGATATTGTTGCTGGACCTAGAGCGTTACATCGTACCAGTTCAATATTTTTACGTAATTTAGCACCGACTATTACTAAAGCTGAAATCGAAGCTGTTTGTAAACGTTATGACGGTTTCCTTAGAGTTGCAATTGCGGATCCATTAGTAGAACGTCGTTGGTTCCGTAGAGGTTGGGTAACATTAAAACGAGATGTCAATATTAAAGAAATTTGTTGGAATTTAAATAATATTCGCTTAAGAGATTGTGAAATGGGAGCAATTGTAAATCGTGATTTAAGTCGGCGTGTCCGTCCTGTTAATGGAGTAACAGCTCATAAGACAATTGTTCGTAATGATATTAAACTTTGTGCTAAAATTGTACTAAATTTAGATGAGAAATTTAATTTATGGTTACACAAATTATCGGAAGGTCAAATAAATACCAGTGAATCTTTTGGCTTCAAATCGAATAATCCAGTTCTACAAAATATCACTGATTATTTAATAGAAGAAGCTTCTGCCGAAGAAGATGAACTTTTAGGTTTATCTTCTGGTGAAAATAAAGACACCTCAGATGGGGAATCATTAGATCGAGATCCACAATTAATTTCGGTTTTGGATAAATTAATATTATATTTACGTATTGTACATTCAGTTGATTTTTATAATCATTGTGAATATCCATATGAAGATGAGATGCCAAATCGGTGTGGAATTATACATGCACGTGGTCCACCTCCACAAAATAAAATCACTAACAATGATATCCAAGACTATACAAAGAATTTTGATGGCAAAATGGCATCATTTTTAGCTAAAAGTACACCAATTGAGTCAGATGAATTAAAAAATTTAGGTTGTAAGGATCCAGAAGCAGAAGTTGAGAAATTTGTACAAGCTAATACACAAGAATTAGCTAAAGATAAATGGTTATGCCCATTGTCAGGAAAAAAATTCAAAGGACCCGAATTTATTCGTAAGCATATTTTTAATAAACATGCTGAAAAAGTTGATGAAGTACGAAAAGAAGTTGATTATTTTAATAATTATTTAAAAGACCCGAAACGTCCTCAATTACCAGAACATCCTGGTAATACAAAACGTCCGCCTGCACCAGATATGGCACCACATGCTCCGTAATTTTATATAATTTTAATTAAATTGTAATGTTATTAATTATAAAAAAAATATATATTTGAATAGATATCGTGGCGGTTATGGAATGGGCGGGTATGCACCACCTTATGCTGCATATGCTCCACCAATGATTGCACCACCCAGAAATAGAGGTTTCGGTGGCGGTTCTAGACGGTAAGTAATATTTTAATTGCATGTATTTATATTTTGAATTGTTTTAAGCCTAATTTTCGGGACGAAAACATTTACAAAATCATATAATTTCATAATAAGAGAGTCATTCCATTAAAAATGTAATTTTTAATATTGTAACTCGAAATTTGGACTTCAGTACATCACTTTTGAAAAAAATGTAAAATAATTTTTTTTGAAGGTCTTAAATATTTCATTTTATATATTATTGATTAACATTTTTAGTCCATTCCACTTCCGATTATGTACATATAAAATACACTACATTTAAAGGGAATATCTTGCTGAATAATAATAATTCATTTGAATTTCTATATTATACTATGTTATATAAATAAAATACTTTCTTCATAGACTAAATAATATGTCCCTTCAAATGTATCAGCTTTAAAATATTTTGTTTTAAATTCATTATAAATAAATACAAATCAATTGACAAATTGCAAAAATGTCCAAAA
Source organism: Empis stercorea (assembly GCA_949752835.1). Classification (NCBI taxonomy): domain Eukaryota; kingdom Metazoa; phylum Arthropoda; class Insecta; order Diptera; family Empididae; genus Empis; species Empis stercorea. The sequence continues at coordinate 6,805,661 of OX457085.1, forward strand.
ATTTTGCAGAGATATGGCCGGAGGACATGAACGGCGTATTATAGGTTATCATGATCTGGACGCACCACAAAATGTTGACATATTCGATTAAAAAATGAAAACAATTTACAGAAAATAAAAGTTTTTTATTCATTTTTTTTTTTAATATAGAATTATATTGAAAAATATAGTGTTTGACTTAATAGATTTATATGCTACAAATTATTTTTCAAATATTGTAACTCGAAAATACAATTCTCATATATTTTTTTTAAACAAAATTTGTAAAAAAAGAAAATATTTGTAAAACACAAAAATTTTAAAACTAAAAATAAAATACTTTATAAATATATATACATATTTATTTTATGAACTTATATATTAGAAAATTGTTTGAACACTTGTTTTTTATTTTATTTTAAATATTTCTTTTCTTGGTTCAATGTTCTGTCATTTTATAAAAATATTTTAAATTTATATTTACCATAACAAAACTTAAATTAAATAAACAAAAAAAAAATAACAAATGTAAAATAAACAAAAAAAAAAGAGAATAATAAGTTGAATGACTTTAAAAATTTCTGATTACAGAGGTCCTGGAGGTGATTTTCGTCCAGTTATTCATTATAGGGACTTGGATGCCCCTCGTGAACCAGTTGATTTATTATAAATGGAATTAACAATAATATAAAATTATATTAAAACAGTAGTTATTGCAGTAATAATTTTTTCATAAATATTTCTTAGATTTGATTTAAATTCTCCTCTAAGGTGCTCTGTTCTATTTTTTTTTTATCATTATCTTCTTTTATTAAATGATTTAAATTATATATATATATATTTTTTTTAATTTGTAAACTATAATATATTTTAAACAAAAAAGAAATTTTAAAGAAGATTCAATAAACATTGGTAAAAGTAAAAGAAATATTTTGAATGAACCATTTTTCTTATTTATTTATATTTTTAAGGTTATATAAATTGTTTGTAGACGAATTTTAATTTTAGATGATAGATTTAATTTTATGATCAATAAGGTTTGTAATAACATGAAAGTTGAGTATTTTTTTATTAAGGTTTTGTGTTAAGCCTGAAGTATGATATATTCAGTTTTGTTTAAATAAAAATATTTTTTCTTATAGATAAAAGATAAAATAGATCAAACTGAATTGTTTTTCATGTTGACAAAAAAAAACATTTGTGGACTATACAATACAATTACTTGACATAGAATTCTCAATATATAAATATTAGCTTTCTTTTAGTGACTTATAATTCAACCAGGTGATAAGAATATCTTAAAATCAAGTAGAAATGTTATAATTTATTTATTAGTTATTTATATATTTTCGAATATTTAAAATTCCAAAAATTAATGAGCATTATATATTACAACAAATATATTATGTCTATGATAAATATATTTATTTAATTAAAAAAATTCTTAATTTATATATAATACAATAATATAATATACAATTTAATTTATTCGTATTTAGAGATTCAATAATTACTATACAATTACAATAGCATTTTTATAAAGTCATACTAATGTTCAGTGGACTTTATTATTAAACAAAGCAAATAAAATAAAAAATTGATTTTTTTGTTGACGCAATTAAATTATAGCCACATCACTTAAATATTATAACCACATCAACCATGCAACTATTTTATTGCCAATTTTCTAATCATTGGTAATAAAAAAATGTATCCTCTGTGCTTATCATAGAGTCGTAAAATAAATATAAATTTAATTTTATTACAAATCGTGAACAAAACTAATAAAATGGTTGTAATTCATTTAAACTTCGATAAGAAAACGCTTATCTTTTTGTAATTTACTACTTAATAAGAAATTAAGCAATTTTTTAAAATCGTTAAATGTTAATTTTGTTTGTTTGCTATATACATTTAAATATATACCTAAAACTACAACAAGACCTGACCACAAATATCTGTAATTTAAAGTTAAGAAAAAAAATTAAATTTTATTTACGTATAAATGTATAAATAAAATTATACTTACTGAATTGTAAATGGTTTACTAAAGAAAATGAATGATATAATAATTGTTACAGCTTTTCTGCCAGTTGTTACAGTTGCTGCTAATGGTGCACCACATGTTCGTACTAATGTCAACACAAATTGTATACCCAAATAACCAGATAAACTAAATAAGAAACCATAACCATAAGTTTCTCTGGGATACTGAAATTAAATTTTTAAGAACTTTAGTAAAATATTTAGTGGTTATGCTACACTACTTACATTAGAACAGAATTTTACACCAGATATAAAATTTCCGGTTAAAATCATAATAACAAATAGATAACAAAATCCTATACCATATGAATATAAAACAACTTCATTGCTACTAGCTTTATTATCACGCATTGCTTTTTCCTGTACATTACCAATAGCAGCATCACATAAAAGAGCACCAGATATCATAATAATACCAGTTGTATGAAAATTAGGTGATATATTTGAATCAGCCAAAGTGAATAATGTTAAACCAATACACATAGTAATTGCAGCTAAAAAATCTAATATACCATGTTTCTTACCTTGTATTAAAATACTACCAATTAGAACAGGTATAAGTTTGCAACATTTAAATATAACTTGTGTTGGATAATTTAAATATCCTAAACTAGAATTTGATAATCCCATAGTGCCGAGTGTTAAGAATGCCAATAAATAATATGTTTTTAAAGGAATGCATCGTTTCTGTTTAATGCCTTTTAAATGACGTTCCACCAAGGCAAATATTATATAATAAAAGAATTGAATTAATGTTAAAAACCATCCATAAGGTTTAAATCCATCCAATGTAAATATTAATTCTTGCAGATAACCATATAATATATATAAACCAAAAACACCAGCACAGCATAATAAAAATTGTGTAGTACGATTGTAATATGTTAAATTAAAACATAATATCTTAACTTCCTCCGGTTCAAAATTATCATCATTTTTCTTATTAATTTCAATATCAGTCTTTTCTACTTTAACTATAGAGCCCATCATACATTTAACGTAAAGGCTGCAAGCATCTTCAACTTCATACTACTGACTGACTGATTAATTAGTGATTATGCTATGGTGATTTTTGTATCATTATAAAGACCCAAACAGAACCTAAGTTACAATGGAAACTACAAAACAAATACAAATACACTTGTCGCTGGGCGGATCGCTCTAAGTTAACACAATCAGAAATCAGAGCGTAAACGACCGGCTACATAATATTGAATTTTTTCTACTATTTTTTTTTTATTAAAAAAAACTTAATAAAAAATATTAATTTTTTACCAGTCACCCGAAATTTATAAAATATTTTTTGCGCGACGACAAAATTAGAAATAGATAAACAACGCCGTGGTTGTATATGATTTAGATCTCTCCCTAAACACCGGCGTTATGCGTATAACGTATATACCTCGATACGCTGATACGCCAGCGTATCCCGAAATAAAACGCCTATACATTAATATACATTAAAAATTTTTGATCGAGGTTTCTTTTTGTTAAATTTCAAAAATCAAATTAAAAATTTTTATACGCCCGTCAAAATTGGAAATTCGAATTTTCGGCGTTCGTATCCCGCTTATTTCGGGAGCTCTCATACAAAATGTATGTGCGTGAAACGATTTTGAAAGACGCTATACACCATACGCCGGTGTTTAGGAAGAGCTCTTACGTATATTCTAATTTGACATTATCGTTTTATTTAGTCGTTGTATCTTTGATTCTGTTTAGGCCTTAATTCTTTGATTTTTTCTTCGACTTTGGTAGCTTTTGTGTGTGGTTAGTGGTTGTGATGTGAAGTTGTGGTTGTCGTGTTTTGTGCGGTTTGCGTTGTTTTGTGACAACGCTATAGCCGTTTAATAAATTTAATTTTTCCAAATTATCATGTATAACAGATATTATCTTTTTAATATATAACTTAATATTAAAAATTCAATAACATAAATTTTGAATTTTAATTTTGAATTTTCCAAAATAAAAATATCGGAATTCCATCCACAAAGTAATTGACGTTACCTGTGCTGCCTAATATTTTGTCTTTTGCTTTCGGTGGGTTTCGTATTTTTTATTTAATTTTTTCTTAGCTTGGCTTGGCAACACAAACTGACATCTAATTTTATTTGTTATTTTGATGTAAAATTAAAATCATAAAACTTTGTTTTTGGGGAAAACGAAAATATTATTCAATAATTTATTAAAAAAATGAAAATTAACATAAAATGGAACGTTTGCAGAATATGTCTGCGAGAAGATTTAAATCAAGAACAATCGATTTTTGATACTGATGACGATCATATTGAAATAGCAAGCAAAATTGTTGACATTACAGGAATAACAGTATAATATATTTTTATATTTGATTTTAAAATATAATTAAATATCTACTTATTTATTTTTTAATTAATATTTAATATCATATTTTTTTACTCATCTAGATCGAAAGAGAGGCAAATTTACCAAATTTAATTTGTAAAAAATGTAGCGTTCACTTAAATATTGCATATAAATTTCGATCAATTTGCATAAATTCTGATCAGAAATTACAAAATTTTCTAGTAAAAACAAATAATGTTATTACTGAAATGATACCAGAACAATCAACCACTGAAACACAGCAACCAGATGATGAACCAATTTACGAAGAGTATGTTTATATTGGTGATCCTGATGAAGACTGTGTAGGTGTACTAGACACTACAATGCAAAATGATGATGATGAACAACATCAAATTGTAGATAATGATAGTCAAATGATTAAAAGTGAAGACAGTGAAATTTATGCAATTAGTTGTGTTGATCCAGTTGAAATAGAGGAATATAATAATTCAAATGAAAGTGTAGCTGGTTATCAAGAAATTTCTGTTGAAAATAATATTCTTGAAGAGTATGTTGAATTTAAGGGACCGAAACAAAGAATAAGAAAGAAAGGTCCATCAGTACATGTATGTGAAATATGTGGTAATAAATTTGGACAAAAATATTTATTGGAAAATCATATGAAATGGCATCGAAATGAGAAACCGTTTCCTTGCGAGTAAATTTAATTAATTTATTTTTGAGTTTCAATTTTACAATTGTTTTTTTTTTTAAGACTTTGCGGAAAACATTTTGCTCTTAATTTTCAACTCAGTAGGCATATGCGTTGTCATACTGGTGAAAAACCATATGCATGTAAATATTGTGGTAGAAAATTTTCAGACCGCAGTACAAATATAAAGCATGAAAGGTAAATAAATTAAAATTATATTTTTTAAATATCAAATTTAATCTAATTGTAGACTACATACTGGTGAAAAACCATTTAAATGTGAAACTTGTGGGAAAACATTTACCTATTCTGATGTTTTGAAAAAACATATGACAATTCACACTGGTGAAAAACCATACAGGTAAATATCTTTTTATCATTGATAAAAATTTATATGTATGTATATATATTATATAATATGCAATTTATTATATAATTTTCTTTTATAGTTGCGAACCTTGTGGTAAAAGATTTTCTCAAGCTCATCATCTTAAATTCCATTTGAGTACTATATTACATCAAACAACTATAAATGGTGGTGTTTCGCAATCAGTGGAACCTTAAAATTAAATATTTTGTTAAAATTACACTTTATTAAGCTTCAAATTAAGTAATTACATTCAATAAAACTAGAAACTTTTTTTATATTTTTTTTTTTTTATAAAAAAATAAAACTTAAAATGTATTTGTGAAACAAATATTTGTCGTATATAAGAATATGATAGTTTTTATAGTTGTAAGATTTGATTTTTTAAATATTATTTGGAAACATTAGCTTCATGTGTAAGCGTTTTGAGATGAGATTTCAAATGATGATATTGAGTAAAACGTTTACAGCATACATCACAACTGGAATTTTATAATGAAAATTATAAGAATATAATTGAAACTAAAATATAATTACGAAAATGGTTTTTCTCCACTATGGGTTAATTTATGAGTGCGTAACACATCTGAATAATTAAATGCTTTCGGGCAAACATCACACTTGTACGGTCGTTCATTTGTATGTATTCTATTAAATGAAATATTTCAATAATTATTGCTAATATATAAAAGCAAATAATGTTTACCTTTCATGTTTTGTTCGTGTACTGATATCAGCAAATTTACGACCACAAAATTTACAAGAATATGGTTTTTCTCCAGTATGTGTACGCATATGACGACTTAATTGAAAATCAGTCACAAAACCTTTATTACAAATTCTAAGAGAAAAAAAAAATTTAAATTCTTTAAAACAACAAATTTTAGTTACTTACTCACAAACCGATGTTTTTTCTTGTGTATGCCATTTAATATGTGTTTCTAGTGCTGATTTTTTACTATATTGATTTCCACATACATCACAAATATGTAATTTTTTTTGTTTTGTCTGAACATCTTCGGGAAAAATTGTTATAATTTTTCTATTAACTAATGGTTCAATAGGATTTTGTAAAATTCCTGGATCATGTTCTATATGCTTTACATTATCTTCTTCCATTATATTCTCTTCTTCATAATTTGCATCATCCGTATCTATTTCAGTTATAATATAATCCTAAATTATAATTAAAATCAAATAAATTATAAAATAATTTTTAATAAATCAAATTATTTACTTCTTCGCATTTAATTAATTCTGTACCATCTGTTACTTCTTCAATTATATCTTCAAATATAACTGTTTCTTTTTCTTCTTCAATATTTGAATTTTTTAAAAATTCTTGTAATTTTTCAGCGGAATCTTGACAAACTTTACGAAATTTATATGAAATATTTAAATATGCTAAGCATTTTTTACATATTGATTCTGGTAAATTAAGACCTTTTTTTATCTATCAATAAAATTAAATGTAATGCGTTATATATATAATAATTTCAATATATATTTTTTTTAATTTATACTTACAACAACACCTCCGCATTGTGATATTTTAGATGAAATTTCTATTTCATCTTTATCTATTTGAAAAATATTTTTCAATTCACCTATTTCTTCATCTTCACCCAAACAAATTCGACAAATATTCCAATTAATGTTTACTTTATACATTTTTATATAAATACTTCGAATATTTCAATTGGTATTTTTTTTATATATATTATACTTTTATAAATTTGTGCCTCAGGATTTTGTCGATTTGGCTTCAAAAGTTAAATATTTCTTCAATTTATTGTTCTGCTTGCAACAGAAAACACAATTTAAAAAAAAAAAGAATTTATTTAAGATTTTGACATATTAAAGAGAAAAGATTGTCAAATTCGTGGTGATGCCACGATCGTGGTGCTGCCATTACTCTTTTATAGAAATCGAACCCAACAAACAAAAACAGCGGATAATGAGTATCAATTTGAAGTTTAATGGCTGATTCGCAATGTAATTTTGCAACGCAAAGCGAAGCCAGCGCAAAGATACGTGACGGTATAAAAATTTTTTAATTCACAATGTGTTGGTATTTCCAGCATTGTTTGTGACATTTGATTTTCATTTATTTCTCTCAATTGTCCATGTGTAGTAAAAAAAAATAAAAGAAATTTAGGTACAACATATATTAGTGAAAATATTACCAATTTCTTTTCAGAAATTTTTTTTCTACACCACACCATGGTGGGAATTGTCAAAAATCTGTGGTGTAGCAAAGTGTAAGGTATGAAAAAAACATACTTTTATTACACCCTGACAAAATTCTTTATAATTTTGAATTGTTATACTTTTTTTTCATAATTTGCGATTAAAACATTATTTAATTGATGAATAGTATATATTTCCACCTTTAAAAGTTAAAAAAAAAATTACATCTCCACTTTCTACACCTTCAAATTTGAGGGTGTAGAAAAGTGTAGAAAAGTGTACACTTTTTCTAGGCGCCGATTTAAAAAAGGTGTAGAAAGTGTAGAAGGTGTAGTCAAAAGAACGCAAAAAATTTCTACACCATGGAGGGTGTAAGAAAGTGTAGGAAAGTGTGTCTGAAAAGAAATTGGTATAAATGTACCAATAGAATTGGTATATTTAATATAGTAATTTATAACTTTTTTTTATAAATCTGTCAGTAGTCGCGTTCAGCAGATGAGTTAGAATCTAGCGCTCGAGCGTTTGACTGTATATTGACTGTCTAGATTCTAGATCTAGATATCCAGAGCGGCAATTTACTCGCATGGACTTCCGACTTTCGAGTTCCGACTACACGATGTGAAATAAATTTTCAAGAGGGTATGTAGTTAATTAATTCAATTTCAGCAGCAGTGTAGCTCGGGATTTCTTGTTAACAACATTGCGGATTGCGGTTGCGAATGCGAACCACTTTTTATAAATAAAAAAAGTCATATCCAAAAAATTGTAAACATTTAGGTACATAACATAACAATACATAAATAATGATGAGAGATAGTACGTACTAGTTATTAAATTAAAGTTTATTAATTTTTATAATGAAGATGGATCAGCAAATTTGCAGAGTTTGTTTGGATAGTAATAATAGATATGTAATGCAATCAATATTTGAATTTGATGGAGAAAATATTGAGATATCGCAAAAAATTAGTGAGTGTGCAGGTATCAAAGTAAGTATGATTTGATTGCCATCAGTAACTTTTCATCAAAATATAATTTAACTGTAAATATTTTCAGATTGTGAAAAATGATAATCGTCCAGAACATATCTGTGCTAAATGTTACAATAATTTAATTTTATCTTTTCAATTTCGAAAACTTTGTCAAATAACAGAAGAAAAATTAAGACTTAAATTTGAAGAACAAAATTTAGAAGATTATCTAAATAATAAAATTAAATTAGAAGTTATTGGTACTGTAGATTATACAGAGGTAAGAGTCTTATTACTTATTTCATAACGTACAGCCTAATGTGATCATATAGATCTTCTTAAGTTTATTTGTTAATTACAATGATGTAATGGCGTTATCAGCTAATCTTAAAGGACCTCGTGGTTCATTACCGTTAAGCTGCTGCCGCCGCTAAAAATTAAATTAATTCATTTTTATTTTTTAGAAACTTGAACCTCATTATATAGAAAAGAAAGAATTTTTATATGAAATTGAAGGATTGGAAAATAATTTCGATGATGAATATAATGATATTGTAGAAAAAAAACAGAAAACTAAAAAAAAAATTGTAGAATCATCTACTGAATTACAAAATCCATCTAATGATGATGTAGAAAAATCTGATAATATAGAAAAAGATTTTTTATATGAAATCAGAGGATTGGAAAATAATGCAGATGATGAATATAATGATATTGTAGAAGAAAATAATACAACAAAACAGAAAACTAAAAAGAAAATTGTTAAGTCATTTACTGAATTACAAAATTCATCTAATGATGCTGTGAAAAATGAAAAAATACCACAATTGGTTGTAAGAAGAAAACTTAAAGATCAAAAGGAAAAATTATTTATTTGTGAAATATGTGGTAATTTCTATAATAAAAAATATCAATTAAGACGACATAGGGAAATACATACTGATGTATTGAATTTTGAATGCGAGTAAGTGTGATATTTTTGGTTACAATTATTTTGAACCTATGAAAATAACAATAATTGTATTCTGTTTTTAAGGATTTGTCATAAAAAATTCCGCCAAAATAATTATTTAGCTCGACACATGCGCTCTCATACCGGTCAAAAACCACATGAATGTAAATATTGTAATAGATGTTTTTCAGATTTAAGTACAAAAATCAAACATGAAAGGTTTCTTATTTTCACATTTATACTATTAAAAAAATAAATAATTATATATATTGATTGTAGATTGCATACGGGAGAAAGGCCATTTAAATGTGAAACATGTGAGAAAAGTTTCACATACTCGGACGTCCTCAAAAAACATATGCTAGTCCATACAGGAGAGAAGCCTTTTAGGTAACAGTATAAAATTTATTCATTAAATTATTATTGCTATGTAAAGATTAATTTTTTAGCTGTGATTTATGTGGTTCCAGTTTTGCAAGGAAACATCACTTAACAACTCATTTTAAATCATTAATGCATTTGTCAAAATTAAAATAAAATTATATATTTTTTAAGAAAATATTAAATAACAAAAATTGGTTTTAATATACGATTGATTCATTTCGAAGTTTCTTTCTTTTTTAAAAAACATGGGGTAATTGCTTTTTTATGCGTAATTAAATGTGATTTTCGTCTAAACCCAGTACCGCATTTTTCACATCTGTAATTTTATGATTTCATTCGGTATTATAAAAATATATACAATTGCGAATTGGGTACTTACATAAATGGTTTTTCGCCAGTATGAACTCGAACATGATTCTTTAATTGATCTGAATATGAGAATACTTTTACACAATATTCACATTGGAAAGGACGAATTGTGGTGTGTATACTAAAATTAGCAATAATCAATTATAATTTATTATATTATTCTATACTAGTACCATACCGTCTTTCATGTCTATCTCGATTGCTTGACGTTGGAAATGATATATCACAGGTTCGACATGGATATTTCTTGATACCTGTATGTTGTAATAAATGTCTTGATAATTTAAAATTTGTCTCGAAAGCAGTGCCACAAAATCTATAACAAAACAAATAAATTCTAAATTGTTTAGATGAGTAATTTTTTTTAAATATACTCGCATATAAAATCCATTTCATTTCTGTGCCTTCTCATATGATAGACAAATGCATTTTTAGCTTTATAATCCACTTTACATATCTGACATGTTAATTGACCATTACCAAGTTGTGATTTTTCATTAATGTTATTTCTTGATGACTTTTTTTTTATATCTACTTTGTTTAATTTCGTTTCCACATCAGATAATTTATTTTTCTGGGGTTGCAATTTGCAAGCAAATTTCTGTTTTTCCGTATCATTAGGCAATTCTATTTTTAAGTTTAAATTTTTTTGTAGAATATTAAATGTTGGTGAAATTCTATCGGTAATTGAAATCATCATATCTTTTGGATTTTCCGTATTTATTAATTTTTTTGTTAATTCGTTTAATCGTTTTTCGGATATTTGGCAAGTTATGCGAAAGTTATGTGCATTTTCCAAACTTTTATAACACTGATTACAAATTTGCTCAGGTAAATCAAGATTTTTCTCAACCTAAAAGTAAGTTTTGAGAAAATTATAATTTCTTTAACAGAGAATTGAGTATATTTTTTACATTTAGTCCACCACATAGATTTAGCTTTAAGATAATTTCATCAGTAAAAATTGAATAAGTTATTTGATTTTCACATTTTATTAAACAAATTCTACATAAATTCTTTAATTCCATTATCAAAATAAAATGTATTTCTCGTACAATTATTTATTTACATCCCAAAAAAGTCATATGCGGCGAACCCTATAAACTATTACCCTGCCCCTGCCTGATCTGACATTTCTATTTTCATATTTGTTTACAATTTCGAAATCGTAAGAAATTCTTATAAGGAAATTGAAGAAACTTATGTTTACAGAGATAATTTTATTTTGCACTTATTTCCTGATTATAATTATTTAAATGGTATAAAGATAAATATACTATCTTTAGTTTATTTTCAGCTAAAGAAATAACGAATAACCCAATATTTACATGCAATATCATTTATTTTATTTTATAAAATTGTGTAAAATAATTTTCTTGTTATTTTGATTTATTTACATTATTCATTTTTCGTTTTTGGTAGATTAATTTCCTTTAATTTGCTTTGATGCATAATTGATTTCAAATGTGTCCTTAAATGATCTTTTCTTGAAAATCTAGAACCGCAAAGATCACATCTACAATTTTTTAATAATTATTTTTTTTTTCATTTTATTTTATGTTAAGATAATTAATACCCAAAGGCTTTTTCTCCGGTATGTATTGTCATATGTTTATTTCGTGTATCTGCAACTCGAAATGCTTTACCACAAGTCTCACATTTAAATGGTCTTTCATCAGTATGTGATCTAGAGAGAATATAATTTATTATTATCTACATGATTTTTTTTTTAAATAAAAATTTTACCTTTCGTGTTTTACTTTAGTACTCAAATCGGAAAAATGTCTATCACAATATCGACAAGCATGTGGTTTTTGACCAGTATGTGACCTCATATGACGAGCCAAGTGATTATTTTGACGGAATTTTTTTTTACAAATTCTATTAAAGTTTTGTATTTTTTTTTTTAAATTTAATAAGAAATTAAAATAATATTTAAAATCTTACTCGCATTCAAATGGTTTTCGATCTGTATGATATTCTATATGCCTTCTTAATTGATATTTTTTATTATAAAAATTACCACAAATTTCACATATATAAAATTCTGGATCTGTATTTAAATTTTTTATAGTTTTAGAATTGACCGATTTTTTGTTATTTATTTTTTCATTTTCTTCTACATATGAATTTTCATGTTCTGGTATTTCAATTAAATTCATACCCAAAAATACATTATCCACATCATCATGGTTACTTATGCTCATTATCTATAAATATTTATGTAAATTAAATTAATAATTTTTAATGTAATTAATTCGTAATTTATTAAATTACTTCATCTTCAATATCATCTTTGGGTACAATTTCTAATTCTGTTGGATTATTATTCATGTACAATTCTTCATAATTATTTTCTAATTTAACTCTTAATTTTTTATCAGATATTTGGCAAACTTTACGAAATTCATACGATATTATTAAACTGTTGTTACAATCAAGACAAATATGTTCTGGAAAATTATCTTCTCTTTTTATCTGGAAAATGTAAAATTAGTATTTATAATAACATTTAATATTTGATGTATATGTTTACTATTAATCCAGAACAATCACTAAGTTTTTTTGATATTTCAATGTTTTCTTCATCAATATCATATATTGATTGCATCTCACAACTATCTTTTGGTTCTCTAAGACAAACTCGACAAATTGATTTGTTTGTTTTCATATTTAAAATTCAAAGTTTTAATTTAAATATTAATTAACAACAATCACTAAATAATTTATACAATTAAAATATTCAGCATTTATGTAAAATTAATTTATAATTATATTCTTTATATTGTTATAAAATTTTGTTTACAAATTCAATAATTTTGGCATTAATAACATGTGTTTATGACATTTAACAAAAGCCCACCCATTAAAATTTTCAATGTTCTCTTTTGTTTTGTTTATACGTTAAACTGAAATGTAGTTACCGTACCGTTTTAGGTGCAACAAAGACGATCCGTTGACTGAGTTATAGCCGAAACACAATGCGAGCTTTGGCTGTGACTGTGCCTTTGAAAAAGTTTCAACATATGAAAATCAATAGAAATAAGCACAATACTGGCTGAGAAAAGTTTTAGAATTGCTGAAAAAATTGCTGAAACCGCCGAGTTTTAGCATTGCTGAAAAAAAGGGCCAGCGCTAGAAAATTTATATGGCACTACTGGCAATTATAAGTTTTGGGGGCAATTTATTGTTAAATATATATGTATAACTTCCCAAGTAAAACATCATCAAAGAAACATCCAGAGTAATAATACAAGAGATGATGACCAACCTCCGTAGAGGAGTGGCACCTTAAGAAGAAGATATATGTATTATATTACGAGAAATTTTGCGCGTAAAATTATTTTGACATAAATATTAATAAATAAATTTTTGTGTTTGGGTCTAGCTTAAACGATACAGTTACAGTTAAAGATACAACCAAAGCTGGCATTGTGTTTCGTCCATTAATTTGTAATTTCTCATATGTAGATGTAGCGTTTCCATCTATATAGGGATTGAATTGGCATTTAGCTGAACGGAATGTGGCAGCGGACTTCAACTTTGACGCCAGCGTTCAGTCAAAACAATTAGAAAAAACGATTCTAATTTAAGGTAAGTCGCGTATCTCGAGCGTAATACAAAATATATGGGTAACACAGAAATCTTACGCCATAGGGCACGCCATATGCTTTGATTTCACAGAAATCTTACACCATACTCGTTCATTTCGGGTAGTCGTATGCGCGTTGATTTAGGAAGTGCCCTAAACGATAATCCCATTTCAATCCAAACCAAACTCAATCCCTATTCGTGGAAACACTACATATATGAACATATTTTGGGTCTGTCTCGCAAAATAAACAAATTTGCTGGGTTATTGTTGAATTGTCAATATATGTCAATTTTTGATGTTTGTGTCAAAAATGTCATTTTAGTTTCGGCCGATTTCCAACAATTAATATATTGGGAAAAATAAAAATAAAATAAATTATGGAGTATCTTAATGAAGGTATTGCTTTAGGTGTTGATATATTAATATTAGGTTTGTGTTTTAAAGAATATTGTAGCTATAAAAATACACTGGTATCATTAAAGGTAATGAATGATAAATTTTGTTTATATATTTAGGAAAAAAAATTATAATTATTTTTAGAATGCACCTGAATTAAAAATAAATTCTCGACTTAGAGAATCTGTGAATAAACAAGATGATAAACGTATACCTTATGCTGTTATACGGGGAACTGTCGTTCCAATTGGTTCACCAATTAGATCAGGAATGACACCATCAGTTACTGGTGTATTACAAGTTATAAAATTAAGGTACATATTTAAAAATAATTCTAAAAAATATGTTAATTTTTCAATAATTTAAATTTATATATATAGTGAACATCGAGTTGCTAGAGGATTTGCTGGTTTTTGGACCGAACAAAGAAAACTCATTCATGTTGCATCAAATGAAATACCATTTAAAATTGTAAACGGTGGCGAAGGTGGTGTGGAAATTATCGACGGTTTAGAAGCAGGCATATTAGATTTAGATGTTGTTTATGATAATTATGAAGCATCATCGTTATCATTTTTTGATCATATTTTCGGATTCTTTTCTGGTGTTAGACAAAAAGGTTTACAAACAACTGAAGAAATATTGCGTGATGGTAGTTTTATAACTGCAATTGGTGAAATTGAATCAGATGGTAAAAATTTACATATGCAAGCAGGAAAAGCAGGTCCCTTATTTCTTACAACAGCTACAAAAAGTACATTAATAAAAAAATTTGAAGAGGCTAAATCATCAATGGTGTAAATAATAATTATAATTTTATTAATAATAAAACTGTTAATATAATTTCTTTCAGGGTGAAAATAGTGTTTTGTAGTACAATATCAGTCATTCTTTTAGGTATAATGGGTAGAAAATTATATTTAAAAAAGAAAGAAGAACGTAATGAAAGACGTATAAAAGAAACTCTTGAGAAGTCGAGAAAAGAAAGACGTGCTAAATCTAGACCACAAAATTTATCAGAAGATCAATTATGTGTAGTATGTGTAACAAATCCAAAAGAAGTAATTCATTTTCATAATTCTATTATCATAGATTTTATTAAATTTTTTTATAGATTATTATTTTACCCTGTGGTCATGTATGCCTTTGTGAAGATTGTTCAGAAAAAATCAAAACATATTGTCCAGTTTGTAGGGGTTATATTAATACCAAAGCAGCAGCTTTTATATCGTAAACTTTCAAATTTCCGATAACGTTTTGCAAATATAAAAATAAAATAGATAATAAAATTACGTGCTCTAATGTAAATAATTTAAAATAATAGAATTGTTTTTATATTTGTTTTGATTTATATTAATAAATTTTTTTATTTAATTTCTTATTTTAGCGCCAATGACATAATCGAAAAATATAATTAATAGACTAAATTCATTAATAAATAGAAACAATGATATTTTACCGATAAAATAAATAAGTTTTCAAAAAGGTAATATTTATTTTATTATATAAGCTATCAAAAATTTAACTTATTTTTATTAAACAAAAAGTAAATTGTTTATAAAGATTCATTTTTCCATTATTTGTTTATATAATTTTTGATGTTCAAACATTTTTATGAAAATTTCATATTTTCTTTTATGATAATCAACAGCTTCTGTAATAGGATTTATTGTTTTTGCTGTACCACCCATTTGTTTAGATGCTTCCTATTATATTGAAATAAATAAAAATAAATAATTTACTAATACCGTATATTAAAATTTTTATACTTCTAAATTTGGAAAAACTTTTGCCGCACAAGCTCCTAACATAGCAGCACCAACTAATACCATTTCTTGTTCATCTGGTATAATTGCCGGTAAATTACAAACATCTGAATGTGTTTCTACATATAGAGCATTTTTAGCTAAACCACCACAAAATAATAATGATGAAAATTTTGGTCTTCCATTTTCAATTAAACATTCAATAATATGTTTTGTTCCATACTACAAAATTATAACTTATAACATTAAAATCCATTAATAATCATTAATTATTTACCGCTAAGGCTTGTACAACTGCCAAATATAAAATAGCTAGATTATCTTCATCTGATATCATATTTAAACCAGAAATCTAAAAAAAAATTAATATTCAATTTTTGACATTAAAAACAATATGTTGTTACTAACCATTCCTCTTAATTCAGGATCAGCTATTGGAGATCTATTACCATGGAAATCTGGCAAAACATGGAGATTTTTAGTTAAATAGCATACATTACTTAAATTTTGTTCTTCAGCTAATTTTCTTAAAATATCATTGAGATATGAATAAATATGCCTATAAATAATTTTATATTATTATAAAATTCTTATTTTCTTTTCTGCTAAACATAACACTTACTGATTGGTTTTTAAATTCGTTTTTATAGATTCGTATTTAGGATGTGATGAAATAATATAATCTAATAGTACACCAGTCGCACTTTGGCCTCCTTCATTTAAATAGAAACCAGGAATTATTGCACTTTTATAGGGTCCCCAAATTCCTTTTGCCCAGCACGGCACTCTTGTAATACTCATATGGCATGTAGATGTTCCACAAATTAAAGCTTTATTAAAATAATTATAAAAACTAAATTATATTTGTAAAATGAATATTTTTAAATTACCTAATTTAGTTTCAATATCAGTGGATATTCCAGAATTACAACCAAACATTCCTAATGCACCAGCATGTGCATCAATTAATGAAGTACCGACAAAAGTTCCCGGTAATAAATTTAAACAATGCGCTGCTTCATCACTTAAACCAATACCAACTGTACTACCTGGTTCAATAATTTTTTCACCAATTTTCCGAAAATTGTTATCACACAATTCTTCGAGTCCAATTTGATTTAAAAAATCTTCACACCATGAATTATTTTCAGCATCATAATTCCATTTACATACAACAGAACATAATGATCTTGTGTCACAATTTGTCGATTTCCATGTTAAAAAATCCGGTAAATCAAATACTCGTGTAATTTTTGACCAACATGATAATTGTAAATTTTTCTTTAACCATAATAGTTTTGGCATTTCCATTTCTAAGGAAACTTTACCACCAACATAATTTAATATTTTATGTTTAGTTGAATTAATAATATCAGCTTCTTTACTAGCACGATGGTCCATCCATAATATAATATTTTGTTTACGTTCACCAGTTGTACTAACACTTAATGGTTGATCATTAGGACCAAGTACAACTAAAGAACATGTTGCATCAAATGATATACCAATAATTTTTTCTGGTCTAATATCTCTTACAACATTCTATTAAAAAATATTTTTTTATTAGTTAATTATTATAAAATATTTATGTTTAACTTTAATTCATTCAGGGTCATTTAAACTTTTTGATAAGCTTTTTTTTTTTAAATATTTATATTTACATTGACATAATTTTCAAATTATATATAATATACTTACTTGAACACAATCACATACAGCATTCCAAATATCTTCGGATGATTGTTCATAATGATCTGGTCGGGGATTCCATGTTTTAATGGATTTTGAATGTTGGTTAATAACTTCACCATTTGATTTAACTAAAGCAGCCCGAGCACTTGATGTACCAACATCAACACCAACAAAATATATTTTTGCCATATTATTATTTATTTCTCCACTCCTAGTTTGAACGATATTTTAAAATTAACTAACTAACTAACGTATAAAATTTATAATTTCTTATCATGATATTTGCAAAATTTATTTAATATATTTTTTTTTGTGGGGGATAAAACAACATTCTAATTGGCTATTCAATTAAAATATTTTACAGCAGCAAACCCATACAAAAGTGAATTATTTTTGTTTAAAAAAAAACGTGTCGAGTAGGAAATTAATAATTAGCTTTGCTTTGGTTAATCTTAAAATTATGTAAATAAATGTTATTTAGATATTAATTTTTTTCTGTTTAAATTAAGATATCATATCACGTTTTCTAAAATTAAATTAAATTTAAACAATTATTTTATAACGATTTATTTATGTATAACTATTTGTAACACAACCGTCCGTATAAATAATATTAAATATAAATTGTTTATTTTTATTTACTCTTTATATGTCATCATCAGCTGTTCGATACGATATAAATCCAAAAGCAAATTTCCAGTAAAGTCAAACTTTATTTTTTGGCAGTTTTCTACCCTCTTTCTACATCTACATGTGACTGGAGTCTTGCATATTATTATTTATATTACTTTATAGAATAATGGTGCGGATAAAAAATAGGTAATAATTTACATTTTTTCATCAAATTTCTTCAAAATATTAAAAATTTTTTATTATTTTAGATATTTAGTAGTACAAATTGTTTTGGATGATAATAAAAGTGAAAAAAAAATTTCATTTAATGACAATATTGTAACAAAATGTGTTTTAAAAAATTTAGAAAAATATTATGGGACCTTTGGATTAGCATCTGTTGAACATGGTTTCCGAATTAAATATTGTAATGATGAAACTAGAATAGCAATTATACGAAGTAGACATGGTGCACATCGTTTTGTTGCTAGTACTTTACCTTTAATTACAGTTGTAAGTTATTTAACTTGATTTTTAATTTTAATATTAAATAGTACATATTATAAATATAAATTATATTATTTTAGATTGGAGATCATCGTGCGAAATTTCTAACATTATATATGGGTGCAACAATAATGCAATGTAATAAATATATTGTTAATCATCAGAAAAAATATTTAAATAGATTTATTGGTCGAATTCAATCTGGAAAGGAACGAGTTGATTTTATTAAAAATGTTATGGATTTTGAAGTGAATTAAAATTAATATTGTAAAATTTTGTATAAATAAATAATAAATAATGTTTAATTGGAAAACAACAATAGTAGTAAACGAAAAACATCAATTTAATATAATATTATGATAATATTCTAATATAGATATATTTTTTAATTTTTGCAAATAAATTATTAAATAAAAACTTGTCTATATACTTAGTTTAATTAATTAAATTATTTTTGATTTCATTGTTTAATTTCCTAGTAATCAAATATGTTTTTTTAATTATTGTCTTGTCGCTAGATTAATGCTGCTACTTTTTTTATTGTTTAACTTTGTAAATGCCTGAAGATATGCAATAAATTTATATATTAGCTGAAGCTGTATTATTGCAGAACAATTTTTTTCATTGAAAATTTCAAAATATTTGAATATTTTTAATTCTTTTTAATATAATATATAATTATTATAAGATTTTAATATTATGTTACAACAACACAATAGTAGTCTATCTATAGTGGGCTTAACCTTAATATAACGTAAATTAATATAATATATTGGATTCCCATTCCCGGCCAGACCTCCTAATTAAATAGGAAATTAAACCCGAATCCTGGATAAAAAAGATTTCTTTATATAATCAAAATCTGTTTAAAAATTATACATTAATATAATATTAAAAATTTTTTATTTAAATTTCAATAAGTTAGGAATCCTTATAATTTACTCTAAAACTAAACTAGAGCAATAAAATTTACTACTGTTACTAATTAAAAACTAATAATACATATATATTTTACACTATCATATAGTTCACAAGTAACAACAAAATAATATATATAAATTATAATATAGATTTTATTTAATTAATTAATTAGTAAGGCGGATATTGGCAATTTTCCACTACTACAGAAGTCTTCTAATTACCATCAAGGACAAAGATAAAATTAATTTAGTTTATCTGAATAGGTTTTTTTTGTTTTATATATTTAATTTACAAAAATTGTGTATTAACTATATTATAATTTAAATTGAGTATATATCGAAAATCCTCACAACAGGGATTTTCTTTAATATCAAAATTGTGACTCCATAAATTTACTTTAAAAACTTATATAAATTGTGGATTATTTATACACACGTTACTTATATTTGTCTATACTATATATAATAGTAAATTTAATTTATTATAAAACGGATATATTAGTAACAGAAGAGATTTATGTTTATAGAATTTTTTTTATTTCTTGATCCTTAGATATACCGGACATAATAGTAATATTATAAAATAATATTATAAAAGCCCTTAATGCTTTCATTTACAATTCTATTGAAATTATTTTTTTAAGGACTTTTCAGTTCCTCAATATTAAATAATGTAGATATTAAAATGTTACTAATATTTTTAGCATATCCGTATATATAGTATAAAACAGGAAAAAAATTATAAATATAGCAGGGGTATCATTTATATCTGATGTTTCGCCTACCAAAATAATAAATTCATATTTTAATGGGTTTATCAGCTTTATTAGAAATATTGTTATACATAATATATTATCGTTTTAAGCACTGTTTTAATTTTTTTTTAACTAAATAACTAAATTAGTTTTAACTATACTTTATACTTAATTTTAAATTGCAGGAAAAGGCACTTAAATGTACAATGTATTATCTGTATTGAATAAAAATAATAATGTCAGTTTTAATATATTTTTACGCCTAAATATATGCAGACTGAAAATAAAATAATAATTGTATAGTTGAAAACTAAATTATATGAAATATTCTCCAAATTCCAAATATGTATAACATAACATGTTAATAAGAAGTAGTTTAGTTCTACTTTGGAATCTTCCTGACATATATCATTTTTTTTCTGATTAGTGCACAAATACACGGACTAATTGACGAACTAAAAGTATAATTTATTATATAAATTTTATATGAATCCCGGTAAATTACTCGAGAACGAGTGCATCTAATGATCAATTTATCGAATTACTAGTTCATCCAAAATATATTATTTTTAAACCAATATAATAATACAAGTAGAATCGATGAAATAATATTCGATGAATTTGTTGGTTACCATTTGATACAAAGATATTTTAAAATGAATTATATAAATTGAACCTATTTCACTACTTTGCTCTTTAGCTAGATGTTATTTTTTACAATAATATTAATCCATGATTTTTAATACAATAATACTTCTAGTTTCCGGACACAATGAAAAGGGTATCTATCTGATGAAGAATATTTATATCCACATTAGTTTCTAAAAAAAGATATAAATAATATGTAGGTACATATGTAAGTATATCATTATATGAAATGGGTCATCATTGTTTACATAATGCGACAAATTATGCTCATTAATGTTATACATATGTATAATATACATGAAAATATTAATTAACAAAGCAGTCCAGGTATAATGAGATTTTATCTTCTATACATTATTTTATAAAAAAAAATTTTAATAGAAATAATCAATAAAATATACAAAAAGACACTACCTACCTATATGATGTTATTTGATCCAGTTGTTTGTTAAAATTGTATAGAAGTTCATTTGAATTTATGTTATATTCGCTTTCGTATTAATTACATTATTGGTCCATTCTTGGTATAATTGTATTTCGCATATTTTCTAGTTTTAGATTTTATTTAATAAATCTCATTTGAATTCCAATTTCCAATTGAAATAAATCAAAATTGCAAATTATTAAAGGTTTAATTATAAAATTCTTTACAGTCTTCAAATTCTTTATAAATTCTTTGTACATTACGAATTTTCCATTTTTCCATTATTAAGGAACTTAATTAATTATTTTAGAAGAGTTTAAGTTCAAAGTTTATATTTACTTACTCCTAAACAAGGACGATAATTGAAAAGGAGCTAAAGTTTCCAGACACAAGTATTTTTTAAAGCAATTGTTTGGAAGTATATACGTTTAAAACTTTTCAATACTACAATTGTTGTATTTTTCTACGAATTTTGAAGTTTCTATTTAAATTGGCATTTTTTTGTATTTAAAATTGGACAATTCAAGAAAAAATTGGACAATTTTGGTGTTTTCTCAAATCGCATTTTTGTACTTTTACAAATTAAATTCATCATTTTACCTTATTTTGAAAAACAAAAACAATTTGAATTACAAATGCTGATGATGTATTTGAATTGAAATAGGATTAATTTGAATAATAGTAGACAAATTTCACAAAATTTAAATATTAATTTGAAAAATTGTTAAATATAAATTTGTTGAAACATTTCG
Source organism: Empis stercorea (assembly GCA_949752835.1). NCBI lineage: Eukaryota > Metazoa > Arthropoda > Insecta > Diptera > Empididae > Empis > Empis stercorea. Next base: position 6,828,005 of record OX457085.1, read on the forward strand.
TCTTCATTTTGTATAGAAAAATTCTATTTCATTATTATGTATATAGTTTAATTTTGATATATTATAATGATTTAAAGTACAAACCACAAATTGATAGAAATAATAAAGAAATATGATCAATTATTTAATAATAAAAAGATATTCAAGTGGAAAATTAAAATCATTAGCAAAATTTTAAAAACGTAAAATTTTCAATATTGTAGCTACTTTATAGTCAATCATTTTAATGCTCTATTAATTTTTGGAAAATTAATTTCCTTTCTTATTTCTTTTTCTTTTTATAGGTATATTCATTATTTAAAATTAAGTTATTGTTAATTTCAGCGTAACAAAATGACATTAATTTCAGCGTAACAAATCGACTATCAATATCATTAAAATTTAAACCAGAAATCAATTATTTTCAAAGGAGTTTTTATTTATAAATTAAAAAAGAAATTCTTTATTTTTTCTGATAACTTGAAATAAAAATGTTTTGAAATTAGAGATAATTTAAATATAAAATTTATTGAAAATTATATATATACATACAATTCCGTTTTAATGGAAACAGAACTCTATACATAATTATATACCATTTAAGAAAAAAAAAAATTATGATTTTATAAATCTAAAAGAAATTGATTTTATATATATGTATACTTATACATAAAAATTATTTCCTATTTCGTCCTTAAATTTCATATTTTTTAAAAAAGAAAAATATCTTGGAAAATTGTATAAGGTCATTTGGGAAACTATTTTAGGATGCATATACATATAAGTTTTTCAATTGCATTATAGAGATAACAGAGAGTGGAGCTGAATAGTAATAATGAAATAAACTTATATTATGACTTTACTTTAAATCAAATCAGTTTATCAGAAAAATATTATTTAGTAAAACATACAATATTGTATAAGTCCAGTTGAAATTTTTTTATTCTATTATTTGGAAACAATATTGTTGAAAATATTAGATTGTATTTAATTTAGAAAATAAAAGCTGGTGGACATTTGTTTTATAAACTTTTTTTTATATATATTTTGTTAAAAATTGTTTTCATTATTTGCAATCTATACAATAATATAAATTCGTTTTTAATTTTACATTTACTGAAGCATATAATCAAAAGCATTAAGGCTTTGATATTATTCTAGGTTCATTAATTTTATATACACGAAGTTTTTATTGCTTTAGGTATAATTTCAAATTAATTGTTATCAAAGCATAAATTCATTTTACATTTTGTAATTGCAATGTAATTGGTGAATATATATGTATAATTGTTATATGTTTGTAACGAATAATTATATATTTTTTATATTATTTGTCATTTTGTGGAATTTATAAAAAAGGTATAAATTTAATTTCATTTATTTGAATTTTAAATGTTTATTTTTTTAATATTTCATATAAAAAGTAAAACAGAATTTTTATGCAATTTTTATAATTATATTATATTTAATTTAAATCGAAATTAGTTTAAGGATTTCTTCATTTTTATTTTTTTTTATCATTTATTTTTCAAATATGCTTGGTGAGTAATAACATAGAATTTTTATGGCCGATAATGAGCATAGGTAAAATTGTCGAATTACATCAAAATAAGGATTTGATTATAGGTTTATTATTTCTATATAATAATATATATTTCAAATTTACAATATACATTACAAAATACATGTTTTCTTTTTGATTATGATTTTTAAATTTCAACGACTTCTAATCTCAGAAAAGTATTATCAATAACTTTTGCAATAAGTATTATGTAATATGATCAATAATTAGTATCAAAGACTTTTGAAGAAATTTAATATTTAAGTATATGTTATTAAAATCATAATTTTCTTTAGTTTTTTTATTGTTCACATAATATCCACTTGATTTTTGCCTTTGCAGATTAATTTTTTAGGACTTTTCTTTAATAAAAAATCTCTTGAGTTAAAGGTTTTTCTTTCCGTCTGTCCGTCCGATATAAACAAAAAGAAGCAGTTATTTCACAGAGTAAATAAATGTACGTACACAAATTTATAATAGACGGATTAGCTTGTAATATTGATAAAAACTACATTTTTTGGTTGCCACTATAGGGGGACATTTTGATGGAATTCAAAACTTGCAAATATCATATGTTGAATTTTCAGCGAAGTTAATGATAATTATTAATCCCGAGTAGGAAGGATATGAAATAAAAAATTTGTATAAAACTAGTAATTAATACTTTGTAGTTGTAGTATGTATTATGAAACTACTGCAGAATAATTCAGCTGGGCGATATTTTTATAATTTACTATATTACAAATTTTGGAATATGTATACACTTTTCCATTGTAAAATTAATTTTTTTTTGGTTTTTCTAAGAAATTATAGGAAAAATATAATTTAATTTAATTATTTAATATACTTAAAATATTGACTTGATATCTGTAATTCCATCAATCCTATATAAGAATAATATATGTCATTTTTCTATTTCAAATTATTTCTTTTCTATTTCCATTTCCATTATTGTAATTGGCTCAAAATGAAAATTACAAAAAAAAATGTTAAAATTTATAGACCTAAAAAATACTTTTGATATTTTTTTTGTAAAGATGATTAAATGAAGAATTTAAATATTTGATTTCTCTGAAGGATAACAAAATATAAAAATAACTTTTCATTATTCTTTTTTACAAGAAAGTATCTTGATTTTTGATCTAATTTTATTTGATGTCGTCAACACATTTTCAAAAGATTTAATTTTTCAGATTTTTTTTTGTGTTTTTTGGTTTTTAGATTTACCTCAAACTAATTGCTTTTGTAATATTTTGTTACATAATTAAATTTTCTAAAGTATATAATTATTAAAAATATTCTTAAATAATTTCCTACAGGAAATGAAAAAAAAGGGAAACACATGCATTTAATATTGACATTTATCAGAGATTACTTTGAAAGTTGAAAAATTAGTAAATAAAAAGAAGGATAATTCATGTAATTT